>CAEGAD010052501.1:0-127284 GCA_903067055.1 Poeciliopsis paucimaculata | reverse complement strand
GTGCCTGGTATGTTAGCATAACATATTAAGAGTTATTCAGATAACTATAGCATAAATAACATGCTAACAAGTTTACCAAACCATCCGTATCGCTCCAAATCACTAAATCTTCATCTTCGGTGTCGCTTGTAAACAACTCGGCTAACTCCGGACGTAGGAGAACACAGGCCTAGAGCGCCCTCCTGTGGTTTAATGTGAAAATAACATGTGATATGATATAATAATTTGTTAATAATTTCACACATAAGTTGCTCCTGAGTATAAGTCGCACCCCCGGCCAAACTATAAAAAAAACTGCGACTTATAGTCCAGAAAATACGGTAGTTTTGAGCTAAATATTTTAGTTTGCAGCTAAACAGTTGGATTGCTGCTAACTGTTAGTTGACTGTTTTGACTACAGACTAGTTGATCTTTAATGAATCTGTGTTAAACTCATTTGAGTTGAATGGTTCTGAAATATCACCAATAATTTGGATTATTTAACCTGTTATCAGCTTCATTTTTCAAAGCCATATTTCCACTGTAGTCAGTTAGTTTACTAACTAAGTACTTAATTTGAAGCAAAATTTTCAGATTTTGGTGCACCACGGTCTGCTTTTGAGGAGAAGTCACTAAGTAGATGTGTTCCTGTTTACTTTAAAACCAAAAATATATATATTAATGCTTTCTATTGGATCAAACATTTTCATTATAATAACACTTTAATTTATTTATAATAATTCTTTCCCAACGTCTCTATCTTTATCAACTTTCTGTGCTGGCGGCCAAACTTGGGCCACACAAAATCAATCCAAGGGCCATATATGGCCCACTGACCACACTTTGGTCACCCCTGAATTAAACAAAACTAAAGTGTGCATCTTGTGAAATGCAGGTAAGATTAAAATACAGTCTAAAAAGGTTTAAAACAAAGACAAAGTTTCAAAAATCAAGTAACATTTTGACCATTCCCAAAAAACTTTTAAAGAAAAAAATTTTTTTTTATTATCTGGAAAACATCTGTGAATGTTTCATATATTTTATTGCGCAAAATGTCTCCTCAAAGTGACTGAATTTGAAAAAACATAAATGATTAAGGTCTATTCCAGTCCTCAATCTCTGCATTGTTCTTCAGATCATGATTTGCACTTGATGAATAATAAATTCATCAGAATGCACCATTCCACAATCCAGCCATTTGTGCTGCAGATCAGCTGTTCTTTAATAGGAGCAGAAAATGCAGCTCCAGTTGATTTCTGGGAGGATTTATTCCTGTTGTGGCCCTCATAAACCAGGCAGACCTCCAGACTCCAGAGTTTACTGTGGCACCAGGCAGATGTGCAGGCCTCCTAAGATTTAGTTCAGGATCAGCGGAGACGGGCTTGTGAATGTTGCTGTTTTCATTAGATTAATCTGTCATCAACGTTGCAGCTGCCAAGTCTGGTAATGTAGGTTATTTGATGCTAGTCTGGTTGATGCTTTGAATCTGTGTTTAACTTATTTGAGTTGAATGAAAAAGGTTAACACATTCACTGTTATTTCAGAATGAGGTTCTGAAAACAGCAATGATTTGGGTTATTTAGCCTGTTATAAAAGACTCATTTTTCAAAGTCATTTTGAAAAATGACTTTGAAATAAAAAGGAATATATTTATATATTTAAATATAAAGGAATATATTTATATATTTAAATATGAAGGAATATATTTATATATTCAAATATAAAGGAATATATTTATTCCTTTATATGCAAAATATCCAGAGAGGTTGTTAACTAAATACTAAGTCCGAAGCTAAGCTGACTGGCTGAAAACTAAAATATTTAGCTTAAAACAATTAGTTTGCTTGCTCACTAAATATTTTGCTTAAAGCCATTTATTTAGCTTAGCTAAACTGTTAGCTTGCTAACTAAATACCTAGTTTGAAACCAAATAGTGAGCTTGGCAACTAAATATTTGGTTTCAAGTATAGCAAGCTAACTATTTAGCTTGCTAGCTAAATATTTAGCTTCAAACTAGGCATTTAGCTACAAGCTAAACAGATAGCTTTAGAAGCTAAACAGCACTTTGTTGCTGTAATGTGCTGTACAAATACACTTTATTGATTGATTGATTGATTGATTAAAATTGAATTAAGATAAAGCAGATAATTGTTGGACTCATCTCATTCTCAGAAACACATCTGTAATTTATTTCTGGATACATCTATGCATATTCAAATACAGATCTACAAAGTTTTAAAGGTGACCTATTACGCAAAATTTATATTTTGTGCATTTTGTTTTGTACTTTCATTTGGGTCTCAACTGCTTCTAAAACAAGCCCAAGCACTTAAAAAAAGCACCCAGCTGTTTTTTGACAGTAAGTTGATGTTTTTGGTGTTTGGAAATGAGCCATTTCAAAAAACTTTCCTATTATTACATCGCATTCAATGTGCGCTGTGCTGTTACCTAGCAACCTAGCAGGGCTGGCCACATTGCCTAGCAACACTAGCTGAACTCCAGCACCTTTGGCCAGCTTTTGTTATTGACTTCCTATATTGTTGTTGATTGTGCAGGAGGCTCCGCTTCTGCTTTTCTAAGATGTATGGTAGTACAATTATGCATCTGTCCGCAGCCATTTTCACATACAAGAGTAAACGTTGACCAGAGCAGACTAAAATCTCATTATCTATTGAAGGATTTTGTGCAAACAATGAAATGAAAATCTCTTCTGTCAGCCGTAGACCCATTCTAACCTGTTGACGGATCACAGCAGGTCATCTTTAAACACAAAGTGTTGCTCTTTTCTTAATTTCCTTCTGTTTTCGATTGATTCTGACCCTCCTTGCTCCTCAGATTTGTTGCTGCTGTGGACCGGCTCCCTGCTCGCTCTGCTGTGCCTTCTGCCCTCCCGTCAAATCGTCCACCAGCACCCGGGTCATGTACACACTCTTCCACATCATGAGCTGCGCCGTTTCCTGCCTCATGCTGTCCCGCACCGTCTCTGAGCTCGTCAGGGAAAATGTGAGTTTAGTATAGCATAAGCACTTTGAATTCAAAGGTTTCATTCATATGTGAGCATGTAGCAAAAGAAAAACACAAAGATTTTAAGCAAAACTTACATAATTACATATTTACTGTTTCCACGGAACCAGATGCTGTAAAATCAAATTATTTGATTAGATAATCACATGAAGCAATGCTAGATGCCTCAAAAAAGCAGGCTAGCTGTACTGGAACATGCAGGTTATGTTATGGAGATACCTTCAATCTGTGAGGGGTTGCAAGCCTTTGAAAAACCATTGTTTATTCATTTATATGCTAAAAATTCAGCTAGCTTGCTAACTAAATAGTTAGCTTGAAGCTAAACCTTTAGCTTGAAAGCTTCTAACTAAATATTTAGCTTGAAGCTAGATAGCTTATTAGCTGAATATTTGTTTAACGCCAACTATTTAGCTAGAAGATAAATATTTAACTTGCTCATTAAATGCCTTTTCTTGGTAACTAAATATTTAGTATATTCTTAGCAACTAATAATGGTCAATAACACAAAAACGCAACATATTGACAAGTATTGTTGTCTGGTTTCCAGTACAAATATCTTAATACACTTGAAATAAGACAAACTAACTTGCAAGTAACTTTTTAACAAGCTGGTCAATAAGTCAATAATTCCTTAATATTGATTAAAAAGTTCTAGTTTCACTTGTCACTTGGGAAAAATGTCTTGTTATAAGTGAAATAATCTGCCAGTGGAACTAGAACTTTTTCATCAATTTTAAGAATTTATTAGCTTAAAATAAGCTCCGGTGTCTTTCTTAAAAGTTCTTGTAAGTTAGGTTTGTCTTATTTAAAGTGTACTAACATAATTGCACTGGAAACTAGATGAAATTACTTGGTACATTTTTGTGTTTTTGCAGTGTAGTGTGTATTTCTGACTTAATTAAATGGAAATCAACCCAAATCTGTGTGTCTGATTCAGGGAAGTGGACAGAAACGTGGATTCGGAGTCTAATGAAGCTGCGTTTTGTGCTTCAGGTGCCTTTCTTCAACGTGGTGTGCGACCAGGCGCACGGCGGAGGCCACTGTGAGATGCTGGTGGGATACTCCGCAGTATACAGAGTCTGCTTCGGCACTTCCTGTTTCTACCTGATGATGGCGATCTTCCTCATCGACGTCAAGTCCAGTCAGGACTTCAGGGCGCTCATACACAACGGGTCGGTCCCGTCATTTGGGTTTGTTCATCAAAAGAGTTGCGAAGTAACTGGCTACATTTACAAGAGTTACTGTTGGGAAAAAAATATTTTTATGAGTATTTTTACTACTGATGCACACCTGCGTTTTTTGTTAACAGTTTCATACGTTTCACACAGAAAGAAGTTGATTTGGCTTGGAATTATGGAAATTTCACTTTAATCTGAATTCTTAGATTAAAGTCCTAATCCTCTACCGTAACCAGTGCCTTTTCACCAAATACGTTTGGGTTTAAGAAATTACTTTGACTTTGTCTGAACAAGAATAAGTCCTAATCTTGTCCTTAAATACTTCCCTCCATGCTTTAAGGAGAAAGTATTCCCTGTAGCTCACCTGACCAGACCTGCATGTCTATTTAAAGCTCTTTGTTGCTGCACTTTCCATTGCAGAGTGCTCGATTAGTGCTGTGACGCAGCACGGATTAGGATTTGACAGCCTGGATTGTTGCTGCTCTTTGGAATAAGAGTCTTAGTGGAGCCTCAGTGAAAAGGCTGCAGGGTCTTTGGCAGGTTGCAGTGGTCTGTAAGAACAGGCCCAGAACCCTGGAGCCTCACAAATCAAACTTCATCCTCTGCTTTCAAATGTTGGGTAGAAACGGACAAGGTAAAAAGAAACCCACTGTGAGAAAATTTGGCCCAACACTGCCAAAACACAAAATCTTACCAAGTATTTTTGTACACTTTAAATAAGACACAAATTAGTTATAAATAACTATAATGCAATATAAATAATTTTTTTTTTAACTCAATAATTCTTTAATATTGATGAAAAAGTTCCAGTTCACTTATAATGACATTTGTCAATGTTAAGGTTAGTAATTGTGAATTCAGGTTTACATTAATCAATCACTTAAATTATTATTATTATTCTTTTTGCAATTTCACAATTGTGGAAATTTATGCAGAATCAGCATTAATTTATGCATTAATTTCTGCATAAATTAATTCTGCATAATTTATGCAGAATTATGCAGAATGCAGATGTGCATTAGCACTTTGTCGTTCTAATGCATCATTTTTAGGTTATTGCCAAATTTTTGCAAAAACTTTCAAAATTATTGGGTTTAAGTCATGCTGAGTTCTGCAACGGCATATCATGGTCATTGTAGATGGGAGCGAAGAAGTAGGAGCAAATTTCTGCCAAAAAATCCCAGAAATTTCCTAGACTAAACAAGAAAATTTCTGAGTTTGAAAAGTTGATAAACCTTTCAGACTCGACGCTTTGTCAAATTTTCAAACTCAGAACATTTCCAAAAGTAAAAAATATCCGACATTTGAGGCTCAGAAACTTCCAATTTTTTTGTGAAAAATTTAGAGATTAAATTTCTGAGTTCTTTTCTATCTACATTTGCCCCAAAACGCTGTCGTAAACTCCCACCTGTAGGAGGCGTTATCGCTTACTTTTACATGTCGTAATCTGTGACCCATGTGGCAAAATGTGGAGAATCCATCCATCCATTTTCTGTTCACCCTTGTCCCTAATGGGGTTGGGAGTTGCTGGCGCCCAGCTGCGTTCCAGGAGAGAGGCGGGGTCACCCCGGACAGGTCGCCAGCCTGTTGCAGGATGTGGCAGAATATTTTGGAAATATTTCTAAAATAGCACCAGAAAATCTGTTATTTTGGCTGAAAAGAAATCACAAAAAGGGAATGATTGGAGAATCAATCAATCGAGTATATTTGCATGGCATATTTCAGCACCAAGGCGGTTCAAAGCGCTTTACATCATAAAAACACAAAAGTTATGAAGAAATTACCATAGAGTCAACAACTGAACAAACAATTGTTGCCTGTTGGAAAAGATGTTCAATATTATTTGATCTAAATAAATTACTGAGTACTAAAGTTACTTATCAAATGAAACGCGGCTATTTCTTAATATTTTAGCAGTTGATGGATTTTATCGATACGTTCTGGTACAACAGACCTTTTGAGAACATTCAGAATTTTGATATGACCCAAAATGAGAATCTTTATGACTCCAAACTGTTAATTAATTTCTATTTAGTTAGTTTCTACCTCTCTGTCTGTTTTTATTTAAATGCTTGAATAAAATTTCTTGTCATTTTTCAGCTAAAATATGCAGCCCCACTCTACAGTTCTTGAAGTTTTGTATTTTTTGTTGTTGTCAGGTTTTGGTTTTTGAAGTTCATCACCTTGCTTGGGATGTGCACTGCTGCCTTCTTCATCCCGACAGAGTCCTTCCTGCACGGTGAGAGAACCAGTCGATTATGATCCAGATGCACTTCCTGTAAAGCGCCGCTAGAGGGCAGCAGTGATCTGCGCTCAGAATCCACTGAGGGGAATTAATCATAGGATCATAAATCTTTCCAGCTTGTTTTTCCTTCTGTTGGGAACCATAAATGTGGTGGATATCAGAGCTGAATTATGTTATCGCTTCCATAAATCAGCTAAGCGCTTGTTTTCCTCTCCCAGCTTGGCATTATGTTGGTGTGGTGGGAGGGTTTGCCTTCATCCTCATCCAGCTCATCCTCATCACGGCGTTTGCTCACACCTGGAACAAAAACTGGTGAGTCAGAACGAGCTGAGCTGCAGCAGAAATGTTCGTCCTGGGAAATAGAAACTAATAGAAACTGAGAGATGCAGAAATAACAAAAACCTTTGAATTTCAATTATTTTAATTCAGCAGATGTGCAAAATTATCATTGTAAATGGACTGAACTTATATAGCACTTACATTAGATTCACATTCAGCCATTCAATTGTCAAAAAGTTTGACTTTCGAAACTCAGAAAATTTCCAAGTGTTTTTTAGAAACTTCTTTAGATTAATGACTAAATTTCTGAAGTTTTTTTGTGGAACTTTACTCTGTTTATTTAAATAATTTATTTATCTTTTTTATTTAAAATGCCCCTACTACACTGCAGTAAAATCCCTTTCACGTTTTGGATCTACAATAAATTTCCATTTCAAAACAAACAAACAAAAAAAAATGGGCTATTTCATTTTGCCGCTGATTTAAATTTATTTCCTCCATTAATTTGTCCGCCAGGTTGACCGGAGCGGCAGAAAACAAGCGCTGGTACTTAGCGGTGATGTGTGCCACGCTCTTCTTCTACACCATCGCCACCATGGCCTTCACCTTCATGTACAAGTACTACACACACCCCATCGCCTGCCACTTCAACAAGGTCCTGCTGTGGGTCAACCTGGGGCTCTGCGGCCTCATGTCCTTCATCGCCGTCACGCCGTGCGTCAAGCAGAGTGAGTCTGTCGGAGGAAAGGAACCGTCCACACCTTCAAACCTGCCATCAAGCAGACGCCATGTTTTTACGCACTAGTTCCTTCACTGTCTGCCACTAAATCAGACTGGTTACTGATTTAGGTCAAATTCACTGCAAAAACCTTACCAAGTATTTTTCTACTTTTAGTGCAAATAACTTGAAATAAGACAAAACTAACTGATATAAGCAAGATTAGGTTTTTATTTATTGAAATGAGAGCGCCTCTGCGTGATTTAAAGGGTTTTTAAATGTTTTTTCTAAACAGAACAGCCTCGCTCTGGGCTGCTTCAGGCCTCCATCATCAGCTGCTACGTCATGTACCTCACGTTCTCCGCTCTGTCCAGCCGCCCGCCAGAGAAAGGTAAGGAAATTGCTAACACTTAGCAGACACATTCAAAGCTTCTTTCCTTTAAGAAAACGAAAGCAGAAACACGTGGAAGAGAGTCTGTATCATTTCTGCGCCAAGTTCTATCAATCATGACTCTAATGAGAAGTTAGCTCCTCAGGTGAAACAAAACCTTCCCAGCATCTGGATTCAGTCTCTATTTCTGTCTTGTTGTTGTCAGTTTATTACCTCAAAAGGGTCAGAGGTCAGGGTTAATGTTTAGGTATTTCTTTATGACCTTTTGGGTAAAATATTTAACCTGTGGGCCAACAAAGACAAAAACCCCTGGAACTAAATACGTATTTTACTGTTTTAAGGTTTTTGCTTGACTTGAAAATATTTCTTTTTTGAAAGACATAAACTTTTATTCATATATTAATATTTTTGATACCCTATTACTGCATAATAGCTAAAAAAAAAAAAAAAAAATTTCTCAACTTTTCTACAGTATTCAGGTGCTGGAACAGAGAAAGCTGTAGAAAAAAGATGATTTTTGTGTCTGCTGAACCATTTTTGTGCTGATTTCAAATGTTTTAGATCTTTATTCTCCTAAAAGTCGACTCATTTTCAATCATCTGTTCTAATGCCATCAGGTTTTCATCTTAAAGTGGAACTATTGTGTAAAATTTATCATATTTTGTGCATTTTTGTTCTTCCATTTGGGTTTCTATTGCTCTAAAAACAGTCCAAGTGCTAAAAAAAATGCCCAGACAGTTTTGTTAATAAATTAACATTTCTTCTTGTCTGGAAAACGAGCCGCTTCAAAAACCTTCAGAATGTAACATCACAAATCAGCTGGCGCTGCCCAACTACCTAGCGACCCCAGCAGAGTTCCGCCCGTTACCAAGCAAACCAAGTGGAGTTGGTCAGCTGGTTTTACTGCTGCTTGCTGTTCAATGCCTGCTGGAAAAGACAAGTGTTTTGTTGTTGACTAGAAACCACTTGCTGCATTTTTGTTAGTTGTGCAGGAAGCTCCACTTCTGCTTTTCAAAGATGTATGGTTGTTTAGTTGCACATCTGTTTGCAGCCATTTTCACCATTTTATAGAAAAAAATGTAATGACCATGTTTTGTATTGGCCATAGATTTACCTTGACCTGTTCAAGGAAGCATAATGAGTCACTTTTAAACAGTCATTTCAACACAGAAACAGACCACAGCATCACACTGTCTCTACCAAACTTTACATGTGAGGACTTTCCGATTTTCCACATTGTTGCATGTCAAACAGTTTTACTTTTAATTCCTAATTTTCTTCTCAGTCGATTCTTGGGATCTAATATTTTACTTCAGCATTTAAAAAACACAATAAACACATGAAGGCTCCGGTTATCCGCCATTGTTTTCCCTTTGTTCTCTGCTAAAGACTCACCTGCTGGCCTCACGAGAGACAAAGAGCTTTTAATGATGACGACGTAAGTGCAGCCACCGGTTACAGGCCCCCCCCCACCCATCTTATCTGGACTTTCATCGCATGCAAACATACAGACACCAGCACAGATAACCGGGCTGAGATGTGCTGCGACATGCAGGCTTTCTGTGAGCGGAGCAGACGGAAAGATGTTTGTTTCACATTCCTCTGACAAACCACTGACAGGGTAATAGCAGAGCAAAACATCCAGCAGTGTCATTACACGCATTCTTACACAACGTGTCACGATGAAGAGGAGAGTGATAAACAGCGTTCGGATTACAGGAGAAAAATGCTTAATGTGTTTTAAAGCTGCTGAATTTGCTGCTTGTTGTATTTGTTCATCCCTGGTTCTGAGTTTGGTTGATTAGATTCAGTTAAAAACACAGATTAATGTCACTACAATATTTCATATTTAACTACCAAAATAAATATAATCAAACTTTGATTCATTTAGCAGAAACAGATTTTGTGTCACTTACATAACAAGATAAGAAAAAACTTTAATATGGCCAAACTGTGCATAAAAATCAGTAGTAATATTATACTTACACTGCAAAAACTCAAAATCTTACCAAGTATTTTTGCTCTAGTTTCAAGTGCAAATATTTTAGTTTATTTTAAAGTAACGATTATTTAATATTTATTAAAAAGTATTAATTCTACTGGCAGATTATTTCACTTATAATATGGGAAAAATGTTATTTTTTTTGTTTTTTTGTAAGACATTTTTCCCTTGTTACAAGTGAAGTAATCTGCAGCTGGAACTAGAACTGGGTTGCTAGGTGACGGGCGTGGCTGGCGTTGCTAGGTAACGGCTCCATTGGAACCAGAACTTTTCCATCAATATTAAGAAATTATTAACTTAAAACAAACTCTTTTATCTTAATGAAAAATCTCTTTCAAGGTATTTTTGTTTTATTTCAAGTGTGCTAAGATATTTTCACTAAAACCTACAATAATCACAAGAAAAAAAATCAATTAATAAAGTTATTATTTTTTAGAGATTCAGATCCATAAATTGTTTTGTTTTTTGCTCATTCACTGCAAAAACACATCATTTTACCAAATATTTCAGTCCAGTTTCTAGTTCAAATATCTTAGTTGACTCATTTTAGCTGAAATTGGGGTCAGATTTAACCATTTCTCCTCCAACACACTGAGCCATCATGTTGGAAATCAGTGACTGTACGTACAGTCGGTGTGTGTGTGTGTGTGTGTGTGTGTCAGCAGTGCAGGGCGTTGTAGCAACATGTTGGGAAAATATGTACGCTCCATGCCTTTTAAAAAACATTTTTCTAAAGCTGCTCACATAGCCACCAACACACACTAAAAAACACTAAATCTTACCACGTAGTTTTGGTTTCTAATTTATAAATATCTTATAAATGTTGTGCCAAATATTATCTAAGAGCGCCAGAGCACTAAAATCAAAGTAGTAAGAAAGTACAGCCACTTTCAATAGTTGCTTTTACTGGGTGAAATTTGGCCCAAAACTGCAAAAACATAAAATCTTACCAAGTTTTTTTAGTCCAATTTCTAGTGCAAAAATCTTATTACACCTGAGATAAGACAAAACTAACTTACAAGAAGGTTTTCAGCAAGACATGGGGGCTTGTTTTAGCAAACTCATGGGTCATAAGAGAAAAAAACTCATTCATTTATAAACGTCACGGTCTAAATATTTAGCTTGTTGACTGAATATTTAGTTCCTAGATTAAATATTTAACTTAGTAATAAAACATATGCCAAATACTTACCTTTCCAACTAAATATTTAGCTTACTCGATAAATGTTGAGCTTTCTAACTAAATATCTAGTTTGGTTATAAAATACATAGTTTTGTATAATGTTAACATATTTTGTTTGTATAGTAAATACTTAGCTTGTTAATTAAATATTGTAGGTAAAAAACAAAATCCTTAATGCTGCTAAAAATCTTCAGGTTCCACATGAAAATTATTTCACTTATAACAAAACATTTTTCCCATGTTACAAATAAAATGATCTGCTAATAGAACTAGAACATTTTAGTCAATATTTGGTAATTATTTACTTAAAACAAGCTCATAGTTGTTGCAGAAAATTTACTCGTAATTTAGTTTTGTGTTATTTCCATTCTACTAAGATGTTTGCACGATAATTAAACCAAAAATACGTGGTAAGATTTTGTGTTTTTACAGTGTACACACATTATTGCATTTTCCAGGCGAGTTCTTGGGTCAGTCCTTCACCTCTATGTTTTGTTTTCTAAATGCTAATTTTGGGGATTCTTCCTCTGGACTTTGCTGATACTTTCAGGGTTTTGCTTTTAATTGCGAATGATTCATCCTGGTCTTCTAATAAACTTTATCAAAAGGAATCATTAGAGTGAGACGATACGAGGAATTATTGATGCTCGAATGAAAAGCAGGCAAAAATTGAATTTTGAACAAACATTTGGTGTTAGCTACGTTTCTCGATTCCCTGGGGAATCTATGAAACGACCCTCTGGAAACTTAATGGGATCTCTGGATTTTAGTATCGGAGTATTTGTGAGTTTAGTTTGTGCCCGATCGTGTGTGTGTGTGTGTGTGTGTGTGTAAGCATATTTACGAGTGTCAGAGGGCGTGTGTGACGGGGAAGCTACAGCTGAGGCCCCTTTTACAAGAAAGAAAGGAATTAAATGGAGAACGAATCGATAAAGCCACCCTGTGCTGCAGCTTGTCTGCGCTTCAATTAAGATACAATAAAAACACATTTGCTACCATCTTATAGCCTTTTCCCCACTAAACCAGGAGGACCAAACTTTTTGCCACAAGGGACGAAATTAAGTTGAAGACACTTCGGAGCCACTTAAATTATGTTTTCCAGTCCGTTGTGTCTTTTTATAGCATAATACAGTAATTATTTTACCTTCAGCTGTTATAAAAATACTACATATATCATACATGACTCAAAAGAAATTTAGTGCCTCTGTCTCTTTAAGAAACTCCTACTCTTCCTTCAGGAAGTCACCACAACACAAATACTGTCCCTTTAAAACTATTTTTTGTGCCTTTTTAAATTTTATTTGCTCTATAATAACCTAAATGTAAAACTGGATTTAAATCAACAACATAGATTTTTTTGTCGATGCGCAACATAAAAATGTTTTGTACACCAACAGTTTCAAGCATTTTGGGATTTGTTGTTTTCTTATTTGGCCTGTAGATTTGAGTAAAAGTTGGTCGACATTTTTGGTTCTTGTTTCTCCAAAGCTTAAACGAAAGCAAAAACATCCTTAATTATTGGGAATCTATTTTTGTACCTCTGTTTTTTTTTTTTTTATGTCATTTGTCTGTAAAAAATATTTCCCTAAAAACGCAGCAACCACCTCCACTTGGATGGAGATGGTTGCTGCGAATGCCAGATTTATTTTATTCTAGAATCAAGGTGGGGCCGCACGGAATCTTTCAGAGGGCCGTAAATGGCCCTGGGGCCGCACTTTGAACATCCCTGCACTTAACTCTATTGTGTTGTTGTTCTTTGTGTCAGTGGTGTACCAGGGCATGAACATGACCGTCTGTTACCCCAGTGTGGGGCAAGATGGAGTGAAGAACGAGGGCAACGCTGTGGCCATCATCGGCGCCGCCATCATGTACTGCTGCGTTCTGTTTGCCTGGTGAGTCCAAACTTTACGCCTCATCTGAGTTTTTATACAAACTCTCACCTTGTCACATCATTTTTTATTTCATTTCAATTTTTATTTATTTCTTTGCAGTAATGAAGCTTCGTATCTGGCCGAGGTGTTTGGTCCGTTCTGGATGATCAAAGTTTATCGTTATGAGTTCCAGAAAGCGACGTGTTGCTTCTGCTGCCCGGAGGAAGAAGCAGGTCCGATTTACTTTACTTTAATAATAATAATTAACTCTCAGGTGCCGTTTGTAAAGTTACACAGTCAAAAACTAACAGCAAACATTTGGGTCATAAGAGAAAAAACTCATTCATTTATAAACGTCACGGTCTAAATATTTAGCTTGTTGACTGAATATTTAGTTCTTAGACTAAATATTTAACTTAGTAATAAAACATATCGATAAATGTTTAACTAAATATTTAGTTTGGTTATAAAATACATAGTTTTGTATAACAAATATCTAGCCTGTTAATAACATATTTTGTTTGTATAGTAAATACTTAGCTTGTTAATTAAATATTTACTTTTCTAGCAAACTGTTTAACTTGCTAACTAGACATTTTGTTTGTAAAGCAGATCATTTACTTACTTGAATAAGTCAAGTACGAACAGAAAAACGTCAAAAGTAAAAGAAAACTGGTGAATGACCAACAAAACAACCGTTTTCACGCTGAATATTTGCAAACATGAAATATGTTTGATCCTTTTCTGACCTGGTCTCTAGTGAACCTGTCCAGCTGCTAATTAAAAACCTCTAACATTGAGATACAGATTCATAAACATTGATGCATATTTTGTTGAAAACCGTGTGAAATTAGCCGTAATGCTAACAGCACGAGGTTTCACTCCTGAAAGCCGTGTCTTTGTTTCAGCCAGAATCAAATCTGTTGCAACATTAGGTCACATTTAAAACATTCAATGATTAGATTTAATGCAGATGAAATATTTTATTGCAGAAGTTTTAAAATTTTGATATTTTTATCTTTTTTTTTCAGTTGAAGATGAGTTTGTTGCTGATGATGACAACAAAGGCTGTCAGAAGGTTATTCATAATGAGACGCAGCGGGTGGCGTACAGCTACTTCTTCTTCCATTTCGTCTTCTTCTTGGCATCGCTGTATGTCATGATGACCCTCACCAACTGGTTCAGGTAAGACTGGGAACAGTTTTGTTTTTAAAGGGGTCCTATTGTGCACAAATTTACATTTTGCATGTTTTCTTACTTCCATTTGTGCATCAACTGCTTCTAAAAACAGACAAAGCGCCAAGAACAAACATTTCTTGACAATAAGTTAATGTTTTTTGGGGTCTAGAAAATGAGCCGATTCAAAACCTCCCAAATGTAACATCAGAAACCAGCTGACCTGCAACCTGATAACCCAAGCTGAGCTCCAGGTTTATCTGCTGTATGCGCTGTACAATGGCTGCTGGAAAAGACAGGTGTTTTGTTGTTGACTCACCATCCAGAAACCACTTGCTGCATTCTTGTTGGTTGTGCAGGAGGCTCAAATTATGTTTTTCAAAGATGTACAGTTGTATAATTGTACATCTGTTTGCAGAAATTTTCACATGTAGGTTTAAGTGTTGAGTTAGGGGCGGGGCCAGCAGCAGCTTACTTGAATTTAAAGTGACAGAACGCCCTAAAAACACAACAACATTTTAGGACCATTATAAGTAGAAGAAAGAAATGAGTAAATTTTCTCCAAAAAAATTTGAGATCCAGTTCAGAAATCTTCTAGACAAAACTCAGAACTTGTCTGAAATCATAAAGTGTAAAATTTTTTGAATTTGGAAATTTCCAAAACTCGAAAATGTGGGACCTTTCAACCTCATAAACCTCCAAGTTTTTTGCAGAAGCATAACCGGTCGCCTTTAACCTTATTGTGTCACGACTTCCTGCTCTGAATATTGGCGTCCTCTTGCAGTTACGAGTCGGCGGTGCTGGAGACGACCTTCACCCACGGCTGCTGGTCCACCTTCTGGGTGAAGATGTCGTCCTGTTGGGCGTGCGTCATCCTCTACCTGTGGCTGCTGCTGGGCCCGCTGTGCAGCTGCCAGAACGAGTCCAGGCCGCGCCGCTCCCGCATCAAACGCCGCTCCGCGTCCTGTCGCCACGTCAGTGTCAGCGTGTGACACCGTCAGCGCCGCCCCAACGCAGCCGAACACGAGCGGGTCAGCCGCGGCGATCTGGCGGCCGCTGGGGTCAAAGACTCACAGAGTGAGAGTGAGAGCCGAGCGCCGGGCCGGAGGGACTAGAGCTACACTCAACCACAATCAGGGACGTGATTGTGACTTTCAAACTCTCAGAATGAATTGCCAAAGGGAGCCGGAGGAGAGGACCGTACACTGAAAAAACACGAAATCTTACCAATTATTTTTGTTTACTTTTTAGTAAAAATGTTTTAGAACTCTTGAAATAAGACAAAACTAACTTACAGGAAATAGGAGCTTGTTTAAAGTCAATAACTACATTTAGTATTGATGAAAGACTACTAGTTCACTAAGAACAGGGGAAAATGTCTTCTGCCAATTGAACTAGTTCTTTTTCATCAATACTAAGGAATTATTAACTTAAAGCAAATTTCTATATCTTGCTGAAAAGTTACTTGTAAGTTAAAGTGTACTATGATATTTGCAGTAGAAAGTAGACCAAAATACTTAGTAAGATTTAATTATTTTTTGCAGTGTATTTCTCGGGAATGACATTAAGGATCTGAAATAATGTGCACGTTTCATATCTTTACTGTTGAAATGTGATAGTATTTTTATATTATCACTTTTTTCCGATATTTAGACAGGCAGTGTCTGTGTCTTCGACACTCAGCCTATTTTATTCAGCCTTTTTGTCTTCTGATCATCTGATAATGTAGAAATCTTGTGAAAACTCATTCCACCTCATGCCACACTCTTCAAGGTCTTCAGAAATGTATTTTTATTCCCTTACATTAAGACATCTGTTAATACATCATCAGTAAATACAGCAGCGGGTTTCTGTTTGTATCCAGCAAACCTTTTCTGAACAATTTTGGGATGTGTGCGCTTCTTTTTACTGTTGCATGATTGTTGCAATCCCACTTTTTGTCACTAGATGTCACTGTATCAACCACAATGAGCATTTAAATGAGAGAGTAGAGAAAGAAAGGGTTTTTTGGGACCTGTGCAGGATAAGCTGCTTCATTTGGAAATCCCGTCACGCTGGTGGATCAATCTCAAATGAACGATGATGTCTCAACACTAATATCAGGCTGAGCGAACCGGCTTAAAAATAAAATCTCCATTTTTTTAAATACCACATACAATTTTAAATTTTAATAGACTTTTTTTTCTTTTCCGACAAACAAATGTCACAAGACAGAAAACCTTATCAAAAAGTGGATTTTATTTCAAACATCTCTTCTTTGGGCCAGACTACAACCATTTTTGATTAATTACTAGAATACAGTTACAATATTAGGAGAAAAAAAGATGCAATTTTACTAGAAAATATCTTAAAATTATTTGAATATAGTGACTTCAAAGAGAGTTTTTAATTTGTGTTTTTATGACGACTTTTTTCTGGTGATTTTAAGACATTATTCTAATATTATTTGGACTTTGTTGTCATTTGACTTTATTCTTGCATCACTACAACTGTATTCTTGCAGTTGTGATGCAAAAAGAAAAACCTCCAGCCTGACTGTAGAGTTCTAGAGACGTACTGAAAAATTAAATCTTCAAAAACCAAAAATTCAATTAATTGATCAAATCAATTTATCACCCAGCCCTTACACTGAAACTCTTTTTGTTTTTCCAGAAGTGTTAATGATCGAGACACATTTATTTTTATGCTTTTATTCAAATTTTCATGATCAAGTGCAGGTAATGGACGATGCATAACCTGCGACTTTTGTCCCCTCATACAATAAATTCCCATCAGAAATTTCAGCTTTTGAATGCAAACTGAATACAAATGCATTCATGCAGCTCCTGGTCAAAAACATAAACTTTTCTAACATCTTTGACTTTAAGCCAAAGAAATCTTCATATTTGTAAATTAAACATTAAAATGTTTGCATTTAGTAAAAGCTTCAGAGATTTACCCGATCGACAGAGAGGCAGCTAAACGGAAACATGAAGGAAACGGTAAAATAAAAGTCATGTTTGCGTTAATATTGCTATATAGTGTATATTTCAGTTTTATTCATTATACAGACGGGAAAACTTCTTGTTTACATATATTTTTACAACTGTAAATGAAAAACTTTATGAAAAGAATTAATTGAAAAACAGCTTTTTGAGAAATAAAAATGAGCTCCAGAGGTAGATTTCACCTTTTATTGTTTTTCCTCCTGAATTTGTCTTATTAGCAAAGCAGAAACAGCTCCTTCATAGAAACGTTCACACAGAAGCTACAGTCAACTGGTTTCCGTTCATTTCTCCGTTCCTGAAAGGAAACTGAGCCGAGTGTCTGCAATGATTTTTTTATTTTACTGCTGAGGAGCAGGAATCAGGCTCACATGGGTTGATTTTAGTCTTTTATTTGTTGTAGATGCAAAGCATTTTTGTAAATAAAATGTTTTCTTATGATTGTTGTCTCTGATTTGCTGGTGGGAGTTATGCTGCAGGTCCAAAATCTCAAATTTACAACACAAGAACATTAATATATGTTGGATTTTCTGAAAATGTATTTACATTGGCACTCAATATTTGTTTTTGTTATTTTAGTAACATCTTAATGCAGAGAAAGAAATACTTTTAGAACTAATTTAAGACACTACAAATCTATAAAACAAGGCCCAATGTTGCACCCCCATTAGGATAATTCTGATTAAAACTGCAGCTAATCAGTGCCACGCAATAAAAATACTGTATAATTAAATATATCTCTCATGTAAAACATCAAATAGCTCAACTTATTCAATGCAACACAGAAAATATTACTGCAGAAAATAATACCAAAAATAAGCAAAATACAGTATGAACGCCGTTACATAAGTGACGTAGAAATAATGTAATCAGATTTATACAAAAATACACTGTGTACCAGAAAAACATAAACTTATCTTTCATTTGTGGTAAATTTCTTCAATAATACACATTTGTTTACATAAATGTTCCAGAACGAGTCGCACTGGCTGCAGCTAGCATGCGCTGCAGCTAGCATGCGCTGCAGCTAGCATGCGCTGCAGCTAGCATGCGCTGCAGCTAGCATGCGCTGCAGCTAGCATGCGCACATTTCACTAAATGGTTGTTTCCTGTTTTCGCCTTTGTTGAACATGTAAAAAAATGAAGCCGTTTTGGAAACTCTTAAGGCCACAATGAGAAAAAGTTTTAACTGCAGCTTCCTCTGGTTAGACTGTAAAAATCAGAATAAATGGATTCAGATTATCACAATGAGGAAAGTTTGAGATGAAATCTATTAGAAAAAGGAAGTCCAGTTGAGAATGAATGAAATCTTTGGTAAAAGATGTTATAAATTAACTTTCATAAAAAACCTTACTAAGGTGCAATGAAAAGTTATTTTCTTGAGAAACGTCCAGATCATTTTCCTCATCCTTAAAGAGAAAACTCAGTTATATTGAGAGGTTATTAACAGTCAATATGTGACATCATCGTGAACGTTGAATGTTTACAAGATTTTTTCTGCTAATAATTCATTAAAATTAATTAACTGGTAGATTATTTCACTTAAAATGTGGGAAAACATTTTGTTATAAGTGAAATAAAGATGTTTAGTTTCTCAATTTATGCAGCTGCAGATTTCAATGTGTGGTTTTTTTTGTGTGTGTTTTGCATCTTCTTGGATCCTTGGTTTTTCCCCAGCAACAGATCTGTTTGAATTGACCTTTTTTATATCAGTTTTATGCTGCAAAGAAAATAAAAATCAACTACACTCAATTGTGATCGTTAACCTCAGGTTAAAACGTTTTAAAACATTTTATAACCACAGGCACCAGCCATGACCAGGCGCAGCCGAGCCTGTGTGGGATTACAAAAAACCTGCAATAAAATCTAATTTCTGCACAAGTTAATCTTTTTAAAGTAACTGCAGCTCAATTGTTTGTAATCATTCCACAAATATATCAGTAGAAGCCCAAAAGGGACAAGTGGAAGTAATCCGTGTCTCGTTTAGCCTTTTTAAAAGTGAGATCAGTTTACAAACTAACATCCATCAGAGTGGAACAAAGTGCATCTCCAGCCTCGTGAATGTCAGCAGAAACCTTTTTCATAAACCAAAGTCTGTTGTTTAGTTTGAATTAGCCAAGAAATGCTCAATTGTAAAAACTGTATAAAAACTCCGGACTTATCCTTATTTACTGCTACAACTTCTACAAATATTTGCTGCAAAAAAAAAGGTGAAAAAAACCCCCCAACATCGGTAATGTGATGCAGGAAAGAAACTCATTGCAGCTGAATCTAAAAGTGGATAACGAGACAAATACTCTACAGAACGGAAACCAAGAAGTCGCTGTGGAAAAACCCTAGTGAGAAAAAGGTTGTTTTCAGTCACAACTGTCCTTCTCTTTGGTTTTTGTTTAAGGTGGGCGTCGCGTCGCTCCCACCTAAAGTGCTTTAAATAGTCTCTTAAATAACCATGGCGTTCGTTCTCTGCATTCAGAATGTGTCAGATTTCCAGGGCCGGTCCGAGACTTTTCAGGGCCCTAAGCTGATTTTTCTTTTGGGAACATCTGATGATTCTTTACTCCTAAGCTGCTAACATTAACATCATTTGTAATTAGGTCACATCATACCGGTGATTGTAACCTTACAGGAGCAGCAAACTAAAAACTTATATGGACTTTGAAATGCATAGTTGTACACTGCAAAAACACAAAATCTGTTGTTTATTGTCAAGTGTTCAAAGATATTTGCACTAGAAACTAAATCAGAAATACTTGGTAAGACTTTTTGTTTTTGCAGTGTATTTAAGTGTCTTAAATTTTAACTATTTAAAAGTAACTTCAGCTGACACTAAATTTACAGTAAACAAGTTGACAAATTTAACTTCATATTTCCCCAACAGAGGCAGCAGAAAACAGGATGATATTAAACAAAATGATTTTTTTCCCACATGTATTAAAATTTAGTTTGTATTATTTTTATGTATATTTAATGATGCTAACTTGGTGCCCTTGGCAGCCCCTGGTGGTGTGGGGGCCCCAATCAGCCCTCAACTCGCATTGCTTTGGACCGGCCCTGCAGATTTCAGACTAAACCCTGAAAAGTTCCCGTTTCCTCCTCCAGTGATGCCGCATGAAACCAAAAAGATGACGCATCAGTCTCACATCACACCACGCCGTCTATTTCTGCAGGACTTTTCATCCCTCTGTTGCTGCAGAGCCTCTGGAGCGGCTGCAGCAGCCCGTCCTCTCTGGGCCGGTACGGAACCACGTAGCTGTCTTCCTCCAGCAGGATGCGGTTCAGCGTGCGCTCGTAGTTGATGTGGCGCCGCACCATCAGGACGTACTGCCTCCCCGGCTGCAGGTCGGGGCAGTCGCACAGGTTCGGGACCCACAGGAACTCGCGGTGCTCCAGCCGGAAGCGGTTCCGGTACGTATGGATGACCTGGACGTCGTAGCGCGTCTCCTCGCCCTGGTACAGCTTCCCCAGAACTCTGCCACGAAACACTGCCACAGAAATAAACAAGAAAATGTGATTTGTATTGGATAGTTTCGTTTATACAGAGAGGGGTTGTGTGGAGCCGCTGCCTCAGTCAGTATCTTACTGATAGAGTCAGTTTGGAGGAACTTTTAGCATCTAAATAAACTCCAAACCAAAAGTCCTTACCAAAATCCTTTTTGCAATACTGTCTCTGGCGTTCCCTTCGTCCTTTAACTCTCTGACATTTTCCACAATTCTCTAAAGAATAAACCAAGAAGAAGTAAAGTTAGATATGTTGATAAAATATCTTCAGGGCTGTTTGCCCAGACATTCTTAAACTAACATGTCTACAATGAAAAGTCACATCAGTTTTTTTTCCCTCACTATATGCATTTGGGATGTTGTTTATAAAGTTACACAGTCAAAAATTTACAGCTTTAATTAATTAATTTAATTTAATCTGTAAGGGAAAAAATGGGGATTCATTTTTCAAAGCCATATTTTCACCATGTTATTCATTAATTTATAAGTATTGCTGTATCAAACTACATATTTTATTGGCAAACTAAATACTTAGCTAAAAGCTAATGTCTTGTTTTCACACAAATATATTTAGCTAGCAAGCTGCATATCCAGCTGTAAGTAAAATGTTTTGCTTCAAATAAATATTTATCTTGCTAACAAAATATTTAATAGAAGCTAGACATTTAGCTTGCAGCTGGATATGCGGCTTGCTAGTTACTTATTTTTGTTTGGAGCTGAATATTTAGTTTACTGGCTAAACCTTTAGCTTCTGAATATTTAGTTTAGCCAGTAAACTAAATATTTAGTTTACTTAGTTTGTTTGCAAACTACATACAAGCTAAAATGAAAAATAACTATTTAGTTTGCAGCTAACTATTTAGTATCCTGACTAAATTTTTACTTTGGAGAAGAATATTTAGTTTGAAACTAACATTTAAAATAAATAATTAAAATGATGTTTTCTTCTGTTATGACAGGCTGAATAACCCAAATATTGTTCATTTTTGACTGTGTAGCTTTACACGGTGTAGCCCATGTTTGAGTTTCATAGGAGTTTCTGCAGAACTTCATAAAGTCTGAGCAACATTTTGAGGAGTTGTTGTGGAAGCGGTGTCGTACTTCCGGGTGGAGCCTGAGGAAGGAGGTTTCTGTGGCTTTCCTCGCGCTCCAGGCGGCTGATTGGCTGCTGCGGGTTGTGGGCGGGAGCTGGGCGACGGTGAGGATTTAGATCATTTAAAACTGGAAGACAGAAAACAAACAGTTTTGCGTGAACTACAGACTGCAGATCTTCTTAAAATTTAATAAGCTAAACTTTATTAAAGTATTAAATCTTTTTATAGTACAAAACTAAAATATTAATACTGACTTGATTCGTATTTTACCGATGTTTTGGAAAGATCTGCCCACCAACTGCTCATACTTTTATTTAATTTGTAAAACTTGTTTCTTTTTTTATTTAATCTGTTACAGTTTTCTGTTTTTCTTTCCTTTGTTTTGTTTTTCAGGATTGTTGCTGTTGGATAATTAATTTGTCATGTTATCCTACATGAAAATTCACTTTCTGCCCGTTTAGTTCTGTGTTTTAGATTCGTCTTACTGTGGATCATGACACCAGTGACACTTGAGAAACTTTTCTTCTGTCCTAAAACCTTTTTTTTCTTTTTACAAATCTTTTCACGATACAATGACAAACTAATACTAATACTAATAGAATTTATTTTTCTATTTTTATACGTTTTTATTCTAAAAACAACAAAAGCGCTTAAAAAAAACACCCAACTTTTTTCTATCCCGGGATTTTGGAAAATGAACCAGTTCAAAATCCTCCAGAATGTAACTTCACAAATCAGCCGGCACTGTCCCGTTACCTAGCAACCCCAGTAAAGATCAGCCCGTTACCTAGCAACCCCAGCAGAACGTCAGGACTTTGCTCAGCTGGTTTTACTGCTGGATGCGCTGTACAATGGCTGCTGGAAAAGACAAGTGTTTTGTTGTTGACTCCAATCTTCCTGAGAAAAATGTTACACATTTTATATTTTCCTTCCACTTTGTTAGTATGTTTTCTTTGGTCTTTCACAAGAAATCCCAATATAACGTATTAAAGTCTGAAGGTCTGTAGGACAAATAGGGATACTTTTGCATTTGTGTTGCTGTGAACCATTCTGCACAGATATAAAAGGTTAAAACAGAAAGAACACATAATAAATAAAGGTAATTCATCTGAGGAGAATTCCCAAAATATATTGACTGTCCTGAAACAACATGTTTAAGGAGCAACAGCAGAGAAAATTAATGCAACTGGCAGGTTTTATGACAGCGGCGTCACAAGCTAACATGGCCGGAAACTTTTTGAAAACAGTTTAACTGCAGATGTTTTCAAGCAAGAAACAAAGAACAAAAGAAAAGTATAACTGAAGAAGACATGGGCAATTCAGAAACATATTAAAAATGAAAAGTTGTTAGTGTTGATTGTTTTTAGGAATTCGTGGAGCTTTCCCATCTCAGAGTTATACTTTAGGAAGCCCGCAGCATCCGACCTCATAAATCCGCCTCCAGGTTCACCTTCTTCTACGTTTTCTGGCAACAATTTGAGATAGGTTCAGTTTGGCTGCGATCCACCAGCTGGAAAGGATTTTCCAAGACTCTACTTAGATTCATGGATGGATCTTTGGATTGGGAGCAGATTTCCATCGGGGAGGTGAACAGGCATCCAACGTGTTTGTAATCCACATTATTAGTGCAGATAAAGCAGCTGTGTTCCTCTGAATCGGGGAGGTCAGCGTGCAGATCAGCAGCAGGGTAAAGGTGAATCACCATAGATGTTTCCACACACTGAACCCAAATGGGCTTGCTCTAATTTGTGCAATTACAATAAATGGAACCAATTTAATCTTGGCTCTGAGGTTTCCTCTCAGAAAGATCAACCTGCAGCTCCGGAGACCAAAGTTGTTTAAGAGTCATTCTTTAAGAATGGCTCTTAAAGAGGGACATATTAGTCAAAATTCACATTCTGCAAGTTTTTATATTTTTATTTGGGTCTTAAAAAAACAACAGTCGTTTTTTTGACTACCCATCCAAAATTTAACGACAGAAATCAGCAGGCACTGTCCCTGTTACCTAGCAACCCCAGCAAAGATTAACCCGTTACCTAGCAACCCAAGTGGAGCTTCAGCCCGTTTGGTCAGCTCATTTTACCGCTGTATGCGCTGTACAACGGCTGCTGGAAAAGAAAAGTGTTTTTCTGTAACCACAAATTACTGGCGTAAAATTAGCCAATTCACAGCTTTTTACATAAAGTATTGCTGAAGTATCATGAAATGTACCCTGGGAAGTTTGGTGCAATGATATTGGGCACTGGCGTTTGCAAAGCAGCCAATCCAGAAGCGGCATTCATTTTCCTTAGTGCTGATTGGTTGTAGCCCTAACAGCCAGTGGAAATAAGGCAGATTGCTGGATGTTAGCTTCTGTTGTAGCATTACAATCGTTTCTGTGGCCTGTGTAAATGCACATTCTAGTATATTTGGTCTTTTAACTGTTACATTTTGCAGTTGCAAGAGCTTCTAGTGGCCCGTAATATTGTGGATTTTATCTATCTGCTGGCAGCTCTGGTCCTTAGCCCATGTAAAAATACAGGGGATCCATTGTTGTGCTTTTAGATATGGATAAAGAAAATGGCTGAAAACACAATTATACAAGCGTACAACTTTGTAAAGCAGAAATGGAGCCTCCTGCACAACCAACAAGAATGCAGCAAGTGGTTTCTAGAAGGCAGGTCAACAACAAAACACTTGTCTTTTCCAGCAGCCATTGTGCAGAACATACATTGGTAAAACTAACTGACCAAACATGCTGGAGCTCAGCTAACGGGCTAGGTTTCACTGGGGTTGCTAGTCGAAGGGAAGTGCCTGCTGATTTGTGACGGAAGGTTTTTGAAACATCTCATTTTCCAGACACCAAAGACCAGTTGGATGTTTGTTTCAGCACCTGGGTTGTGGTTTTGAAGCAGCAAAGGCCCAAATCAAAGTGCAAAGACGTGCATAACCTGATTTTTATGCAAAGAAGGTCCTCTTTAAATTACCTCAGTCACCTACACATTTCTTTGAAAATACCTTTTTAATAACTGTAAAATACTTTTTTACTTTGTAAATTTGCCCTCCCGGTATTGTTTCTGATTCTTATTCTTCAGTTATTGATACATTTTTTCTACTTTTGTGAGAGCATGCGTGCGTCTATCCTTAACTCACACCAGTGGGGTTTCCGGGCGGTGTTGGGCGGTGCCCTGGGGGTCGTGGCAGAGGTCGTGGTTGGAGTGGTGGGTTGTCCTCTGGGGAAGTATCTGGCTGTGTGGTGAGCCTGTCGCAGAGGGCTCCTCCTGCCGTGGTGCAGGGCGTACTGGTCCGGTGGAAGCCAGTACTCGTACTCGATTCCTGGGTTTCTGTCTGTCGCCAGAACCTGGACACAAGAAAACAGAATCATGTAAAAAAAACCAAAAAAAACCAAATCAGTTACTAATTAGTAAATATATTAGTTAACCCACCAAACAACAAACCACTAACTTTCTCTGTAGAGCGCAGATTTTGGAAGTGTTTACATTGGTATTTCTGGTTTTGTACAATAGATTGAAATGGATTAAAACTAAAGGCTTTAAAGTTGCGTTATGTAACTTTTATGAAAAATATATTTTTACATATCTGTTTAGAATGTCACTATGTTATGACAGAATGAGACAGATTATCTGTGAAAAGACAGAGAGAAGACAAAGAAGTGCGTCGCTCCTGACCAAAAGCAAACAATCGGAGCCAGTAGGAGGGTCTTAGCGCTGTTAATCAATCTTGTGAACATGCTGCTAAATGTGCCAATGGTGGAAAAACAGCTTACCATTACAAGAAAACTGTTTATGCGCCATTATCTGTGGCTACGCTAACTAGCCTGAGCAGAAACAACAGGCTTTGCTGACGGGGAAAAGCTGTATCATAAGCAGCACGCACACAGGAATGATTGACAGCACTAAGACCCACCTCCAAGCTCTGATTGGTTATTTCTGTGTGGCACTGGGGGAAGGTGGAGGAGTTTGATTATTTGAAATGCCTTATTACGTCTGCAAACAAACGTCTTAATATCAACAGTATGGTTTATAAATGCTGGTATATCTGACCTCCGTGTTGTGTTTATAAGAACCACAACAAATGGGAGAAACTGACACAGTTTTGAGCTAAACTGGTGTTTTAATGGCACAAAAAACCAGCAGGAAGATGAGAGAAGAGGGAAGCTGAAGCTCAGCGTTTCCATTGTTCTAGCCTGAATTAAGCAGACTAAACTTTACGCTAACTTTGGAGTTTTAAACCTGCTGCTCACCACAGATTCTCCTTAATTCCCATAAGCCTGCTGTTATCCCCTGGATAGAATCAGCTCTTTGTTCTGGAGGCGCTTTATGGGACCTGATACTTCAGCAGATGACCAATCAGTGAAACCAAACAGCAAACCAATAATTATGACAGTAATTGTTTTTAATCTGAGTATGCCAACTTCACGGACTAAACAGTTTTTTTCTGATGCTGTAAATTTGTTCCTGGTCTACAGAGTCTGATTGTATTCATATATTTTAGCTTTGTGTGAATTGGCATGCTTCCATTTATCCTGTTACTTCACTGCTGATAATCCTGAACTTCTCCACAAAGGAACAATAAGGGATATTTATTTCTTACATTGTATTTTCTGTTCTATTGTTAGCAAGAATATAGAGCTGTTTCATTCAAAATTAAGTAAATTACCTAAGAAATAAATAATTATAGTTACATTTAATCCTTTAACTGTTTGTGTCTTTACCTCAGCAAAGATATTCTCACACCAAATACCTTTATTGAGGTGGATAAAATCGGCTTCAAATATCAGTGAACCTAAATATCGGCCGACCATTGATCTCCTAAAATTAAGGAAATTGGTACCGATAAATCAGTGCATCCCTGATTTTTGTGTTTACTAAAGCCTTGCTTAGTGAAACAGCTCTGACCATCAGATGCAGGTCTTCCTGGGTCGGTCCTAGCACCTCGAAGCTCTCCCAGGTGTCTGCAGAGCGCCGGTACAGCAGCTTGGTCCCAGCTACGCTGTACTCACCGGGAACGCTGATCTTCCAGTTTCCATTGATCACAAACTGGGATCGACCGTTCTGCAGCGCTGTGCGATCAATGACAGTGAATGGAGTTACTGAGTATTCATACAAACCGATTCAAATGCTTCTCATGATGGATTTTTTTCAGGCTAAACCGTTAAAGATTTCAGGGTGACAGAGGAACAGATGATCCTGTGGTTATTTAAGGCGGTTTCCATAGCAGCAGGTGAAAACAGGCACCTCCACCTGCTCTGCATCCCTTCCAAACCACAGCGTGTGCCATTCTGGGTCTGTTTTATTTGCGTCGCCAACACAGCGATGAGAATAGATAACCTTAGCGATTATGTTACTCGGAAAGAAGAAGCCTGGTGCAGACAGCAGACGGACAGTCAGCCGCTCGCCGGTCTCTGGGGGAACAGATGTAATAATAAGTTTTAAAGCGTGCGAAGGGAGCAGAGATATCTCTTACCCAGATAATTCCTGCTGTTGTCGGTGACTCGGATGTGAGTGGCTCCAGCCGGGATCATCGTCACTTCGTTGTATCCAAACGGCCCGCCTGGCAAATAAAAACACAAGCGTTAGTAATTCACAAAAACCGAAGTAGAAGCAATACTTCATTATGATGATGAGCTTGATCATAAGATTCTGCTCCTGTTTGTACTTCCTGGCTCTGGAAGTTAAACACTCCTGTCAACCATTTAACTTTGACTTGTAAAAATCTCTGAAGCTTCGCAAACATCACGTGTGACTAAATCTTACCCGTTATATGTTTACAGACGGACACAGTCATTTGTCTACTGTTGGCACTTCTATATGCCTAAAACCAAATTTTTATGCACCTTCATATTAATATTTGGTTTAATTGTTCATCAATTGCTTTAGTAAATTAGGGCATCCATTGGCAGCTTCTCCAATCCCTGTTTGCTTCTGGAGTGGAGAAGAAATTATTTTCCTATAGTTGCAAACTGATGATTGATCTAAACATTAACCAGATTTAATAAACTTGAGGCTGTTGGGACAAATGTGAAGTTAATAAAATATACAGGCAAATGATGGTGTTTGTAGAAACTAGAATGAAAGGTAGATTATTTTTGCCTCTGATACTTCACAAACGCGTCAACATGACTCAGTTAGGCGAAGACGATCACGTCTATGCAGATGACACTGTCCTAAATATCCCCAAAAACCTTCTAGATGCAAAACCCTGCAGGTTCATATCACTGCGACTAAAAAAAGAAAAATAATCCTAATATTGTAATAAGTTAAAACAAAATCATCACACAATGTCGTCATTTTGACAATGATTTCTCTCAGCTATAAAATTTCCAGCGTTCAGCTTGTAAAAGATAACGCTCCAATCACTCGTCAGTATTTGCCTGAAGCTGTTATTGTTTACTGTATCAGGCTTGTTGCAGATGGATACAAGGGCAGAAAAACATTTAGTTTTCTCCACTGCATGCAGTCAGACCTGATATTATCTATGAACCTGCAGGTGCTAGTGGAGGTAAAAATGTTTCGGTGGCAATAAGCCAGAACTGCTGGGAGATTTTTCTGCTCCTCCTCCCTGAAATCTTAACCACAGTCATTTTAAATCTGCCGTTAGCTGGAGCCCTTCTGGGAAAGCAGCCAATCACCTTTGTGTTGCAAAGCTGTTTCCATGGTTAATATTCACTCAATCGGGTAATAACACTCTGCTATATAAGCCTGAATGACTAATAGCTGTTGGGTGTGAAAGGAAGACTAGAAGCAGGAATTATCCTCACATTTCTGAGACAGAAAGGCACGATGGCGTGTGGTATGAAGGCGTGTGTGTGCATGTGTGTGTGTCCTACCTGCCTCGAGCCCGCTGCTCTGGTACACACTCTTGTGGTGCAGACAGGTGGTGTTGTGCCCTCCACACACCATGCAGACATCGTCCCGCTGCGTCGAACCCAAGATGGAGTCGCAGCCGGGCTTCTGCAGGACACACAAATGGGAAACGTTCCTATCACTGCAAAAACACAAAGTCTTGACTAGTTTCTACTGGAAATGTTTTACAACACTTGAGGTAAGACTAAACTAACTTACAAAGTAACTTTTTAGTGAGATAGGAGCTTGTTTTAAGTCAACAATTTCTTAATATATCTACTAGTGTAACAACTTTTTGATCAAAATTGAGGAATTATAGTCTTAAAACAAGCTAAGTTTACCTGTTAAGTTTGTTATATTTCAAATGTACTAAGATATTTCCACTAAAAGGTAGACCAATGTCTTGTTATCAGGGAAAACTAATACTTTTTAAATCAATATTAAAGAATTACTGGCTTAAAACAAACTCATATATCTTGCTGAAAATTTCTTCCAAGTTGGTTTTGTCTTATTTCAAGTGTATTAATATATTTGTAGTAGAAACTAGACCAAAAATACTTGGTGAGATCTTTATACTGGCTTGTTTTAAGTTAATGATTCTTAAATATTAATAAAAATGACTAGTTACACTAGCAGATTTTATCAGTTATAACACAGAAAAATGTCTTGTTATGAGTGGAAATAATCTACCAGTAGAACTGGAACTATTAAATCAATATTCAATAGTTATTAGAGAAAACAAGCTCATATATCTTGCTGAAAAGTTACTTGAAAGTTAGTTTAGTCTTATTTTAAGTGCACTATATGTTTACACTAGAAACTACAGCAGATATTTGGTAGCATGTTGTGTTTTTACAGTGCACTCAGCTTTGATACTGCCAAGTGATCCTCCCCTCAGGCTCGGCTTATTTGCCTCTGACATTTATTTCCTCGTCTCCAGCTAACATTTGGGGAAAACAACGTTTCTGGGGCTCAAAAGGGAACAAGAGTTTGAAGAGATTGTATTTTAAAATGTAAAAAATGTCAAAGCTAAAGGCAAAGAGGATGAGCTGGATGGTTTATAGCCTGTGAAGCATCCTGCAGCAGGAGCGATGATTGCTTTCCCTGTTCGCCTTCATCTCTGCAGAGCGAGTTAATCAAGGGGGAGGTCCCCAGGCCAGAGAGTAACAATCTAGAGAACCTGTAATCATCCTTAGAAAGCCGCTTTGAAGATACAAAACACCCTGAGAGTTTGTGTGAGCACAACAGGAAATGAGCTCCTGGCGACATCGTAGCACAGAATACACTGGGCCTCAGTAAAACAGCCACCAAACCAGCAGATAAATGATCTAAGAGGCGACCATATGTTGATTATCTGGGCTGATAAAGCTAAAAGTGTGGAATAAACTCTCTGAATTGAGAAGCAAACTGTTATATACAATATACTATGTTATTCTAAATGCCTCCTGGTGCGGTTCTGGGATCTTTTCTGTTTACTTTCAAGACTGCAGAGTTTAGACGCAGTTAGAAATCTTGCTACTTTAAGACATACTTTACATTTTCTCTCATTACGACCACAAACAACATGTTGTCTGGGATTGTATGTGATAGATCAACACAATGTAGTTCACAACTGCAAATCTATACTGTGGAGAAAAAGTGTGCTAATATGCTAACTAACTCATTTTTAGATTAGCACTGAGGATGCACTGCAGCCATGTGTTCTTCAGGCTGATCTCACGCTTTGACCTGAGCTCCTCAACACCAGCTGCAGGCTACATCTGCTTCCTGTTTCAGGCTCTCCCTGCCCATAAATCCACTTATTTACACCAAATGCCATAGAGAGCATGCCCAGAAACACACACGTCAATATATGTAAACACAGAGACTCCTTAATCCCGGTGCTCAGCTGTGTGTCCCCTCTGCTAGCAAACGTCTCTCCTGAGTATTACATATTGTGCAGCAGATGCGTGTTCATCTCCAGCCTTCTCCATCTGTGTGAGAATAACCTGCTGGAGACTCAGCTGAGCTGTAATGCTTCCTGAAGGCTGCAGTCCACAGTGATGAGTGAACTCTGGGCCAAACGCTCAGCGTGGGACTCGCTTCTCCTGAGAGCACCGGTCCGAGCGGTCAGCTGCACCTCAGCTTCAGCAGCGAAGGTCAGCGTTTCCCAAACCTAACCCGCATTTAACTCCAGAAGGAGAAGAGCTGCTTGTTTTTCACTCGCAGATGGAGCCTTTCCAGATCAAACAGAGGCTTGAAAATCAAATAAGACTGAATGTAGCTGACGGTTTTCTTAACCAGTCAAGTTACAGTTTATTTCTAAAGCAATCTGAGTTATGAAATCAGTAAATATTTAAATAAAACCTAAAGCAAAGAATAAATTGATGCAAAAGTACAAAATCTTATCAAGCAATTTGGGTCTAGTTTCTAGTACAAATATCTTAATATACTTTAAAAAAGACAAACGTAATTTACAAGTAACTTTTCAGCCAAATATGGGCCCCAAATATTCCAAAATATTGATGAAATAGTTCAAGCTCTTATTTCTTGCTGAAAAGTTACTTCTAAATTAGTTTAGTCTTATTTCAAGTGTATAATATTTGCATTAGAAACTAGAAAGAAATGGTAATATTTTGTGTTTTTGCAGTGCAGAGCTTCAGGGCAAAAGCAAAGATTCTCTGTCCAGTGCACACGGTTTATGCATATATTATAAAAATTATAAATATTTTTATCCTACAATGGAAAATGGTAAGAAAATGTTTTTATTTTTTTTTGTTTTAATTCAAAGATTTTTACAGGAAAGTTGAATTTGCTGCACCTAAATAATTTAATTTAATAAAAACTTAGCCAAATGTCAAAAGCATTTTGGAACAATGTGACCCAAATCCTTTTATAATTATTATTATTTTAAATATTAAACATGCAAGATCCTTTTTTCTATAAAAACCCCCAAATACATTTATATTACTTTCTGTGCTTGATTTTATTTTTATTTTTATTTTCTTAGCCCAGAGCACTTTTGACTGGTTTATATAATATTTATTTTAATTAATAACTGTGATTAACACACGTCCAGGTGTTGTTGTCATTTACCAGACAGCGTCCATTGACACAAACAGCTCCGGCCTCCGGGTTGCAGGCCGTACCGTCCAGAACGTGACCAAAGTTGTAGTAGAAGTTGTGTCCCAGCGCCAGGCAGCTGAGCTCACAGGGGCTGGAGCCTGACGGGGAAAAGCTGCAGTCAGTAAATCATTCGTCTTTATGGAACAAGACATGATAAAAGGAAACAGGACTGGGGGGAGAGAGACACATAAAATGCAGGAAATGGGAACGAGAAGTGGGAAAGACCTGGAAGAAACTGGCAGTCATGGTGGAAAATCACAATAACACCTGCAGCAGGAGACACCTGTGAGCTTTCAAGACTTCCCAGCTGCAATAAAAGTCAGCAAGACGCAAAAATATGCTTCACAAATCTGAAGTCAGATCTGAGGCATCGATGGTATCAAACAGAACGGTTTGTGCTAAATTTAATTTGTACTTGTAAATCAAGTTGGTAAAGTGAGACTAAACGGCTGTGAAATGAAGGTTTGTACATGCAGAAACGATTCATATGCGCATTAGAAATTGAAAAAAAGATGTTTATATCTGCAGAAACAGTTCAGTTTTGTTCAGCTTGGGAAACTCTGACGCCTACGGTGGCTCTGAAGTGCCAAACATCAATGATTCAACGAATCATTAAACAAAACCACAAATTTAAAAACACACCGATGAAAAAGATCCAGTTCCACACTGAAAAAAGGAAACAAGTGATACAACTTAAAAACATTTAGTTAATTTTGTGACTCAATTCCACATTTGAGGTAACAAATCTAAGGGACCAATCAGAAGACAGTTTAAGTTGCCGTATTCTAGTGTTAGGTTGTAAAAGTTGTAGAATCCAAGATGGCTGCTCAGGTTGTTATGTCCCTGCTGACCTCCGTGAAACGTTGTCCATCTGAAGGAGTTTCCGGACACCAACGGCCGGTCATTGAACGCAGCACACTGCATGTCTCTGAAGTCCTCCGAGCCAGGAGGACACCCCTGCACAAACACAGACATGCATCATGAAGACGCTGAAACATCTTGGTGATCATCTTCAGAATTAACCTGCAGCCAAGAAAAATATGGTTTATAAAAGCTGAGGTCATATTTAGAGGATGTGGATGAACTTCTGATAACAGCTGGTTGAAACACACACACACACACGCCCACACCGACACACACACACACATGTTTGCACAGTTATCTTTGTGGGGACATTCCACTGGTTTCCATTCATTTCTACAGCCTAAACCTTACCCATAACCTTATCCTAACCCTAACCATTACATACCTAACCCTAACCAAAACTCAATTCACACCTTAGTCCTAAATCTGACCCCTGACCCAAAAACAGTGTTTCCCCTTATGGGGACCAGGCCTCAGTCCCCACAAGGTAGCATCAGGAAAATGGTCCCCACAAGGTATTAGAAACAAACGCGCGCACACGCACACACACACACACACACCCACACACACACACACACACACGCACACACACACCCGCACACGCCCACACACACGCTGCAGCCTACCAGTGTCCTCCTCAGACAACTAAAACACGTCTGACTGTCTGATTGTATGAAATCTCAGTGGGGCTCTTGCACCAGTCAAACTTCACATCCTCTCAGAAATGCCTATCAGACCAATTTGTAAAGCAAACATCAGCCATTGTTTGTAAAGCGCACAGTTTTTCTCCGAGGGAGGAAACCCTGCAGCTGCAGTGACCTTGGTGTTGCAGATCTTGTACTGCCTGGGATCTCCAGCACACGGTCCGCCCACCGGGTTCCTGCACACAAAAACAACTTATTAACACAAATATTACACTTTGGTTACATGGTTTTGCACAAACTTATTCTTGGACAATGAGATTTTAGTCTGATCACTTCTGTTGGGCTCAGTTGGGTTGCTAGGTAACACCCTGGGCTTGTGGGGGTTGCTAGGTAACAGCCTGGGCTTGTGGGGATTGCTAGGTAACGGCCTGGGCTTGTGGGGGTTGCTAGGTAACGGGCAGTGCCTGCTGATATGTGACTTACATCCTGGAGGTTTTTGAAACAGTTCATTTTCCAGACACAAAAATTTAAAAATACTTTGTTGATCCCAAAGTGAAATTAAATGAAAACCTTCAACTTTTTACCAAAAACCAGATGGGTGTTTTTTAAGCAATTGGGCTTTTTTTTTTTTTTTTTTGCATAAATGTGCAACATGTGAATTTTGCATAACAGGTTCCTTAAAGCATGGTGGTGGGTCCATCATGCTGTGGAAATGCTTTCCAGAGAAAGGAAAAAGAAGGAGACTCCATTTAAATATCCTAAAAGTCCATCCTAAACCAACATCTGATGAAAGATTTTAATCTCACTAAGTAAATGTTGATGTTTTTTTTGTTACTAAATCCAGAAAAACAAAATTTTTTCACCCCAAGATGGCCGGAGTCAAAGATAATAATAATAATTTATATTTACTAAAAACTCCAACAGAAAATTCCCTGAAGACCAGATGACAGATCGCTACCTGGTGATGCAGGTGCGAGTTCGTACTGAGGCTCCGCCCCCACAGCTGCGGGAGCAAACAGACCAGCCGCTCCACGCCGCCCACTCGTTCCTAAAATGCAGCTGCCGTCGGGCGCGCGCCGGACGCCCCGATGAGGCGTCACTGGATGGACCCCACTCCAAACTCCAAAAGGCCTGAAGCAACACAATGCTGACATGAGACAAATGTTGAAACATTTACATTATTTAGCCTGCAGATATTTTCAGCACAGGTGGAGGAAAGTATTGACATGCTACAAATTTGGCATTTATGGAAGACAATCATTGTCAAAAGTCAACAATAGCTACATTTTCATGTCTTACTTCCTGCTTTCTGTCCTGTGCATGCTAACAGCTGCTGTCACTTAGCAGCATCAATCTGCAGAGACATCCTGCATGTTTAAAGCTGTCATGACGCAAATAGTTATTGTCATCAGCCTGTAATGACTGTTCAGAAAACACCAGGCACAGATTGATGGGATGTCATTCTGTGAAAGAGGGATGGTATGGATGGAGCTCCAACAAAGCCTTCTTTATATTTCTCCAGGAATCGAACAGGAACATAAATCTATTCAAACGGTGGATGGGACTAAATATGACAAAGCGGCCCTGTGAGGTTGATGGATCAGGATCAGCAGAGCAAAACAATAAAAGTGATTAGAGAAATCTCTGTGGTTCTCCTCAAACACATTCCAGAGTTTGTGCCCTGGAGGAGGAGTGAAACTGGCAGCCGTCCCACCAGATCCTCACACAGGAGCTGCGCTACGAACACACGTTTAACTCTTTGCTCACTGCGTCAAAGACTGCTGCAGGAGGAGCTGGAGTCAAAAGAGGAGTAAATACAATGAAAACCAGGCAAGGAACCAACCAAACCAGCAGGGTGCAAACCGATAAAAAGTTGTGCAGTTCATCCAAACCTCTAATTCCCTCCACCCGTGAAATGTAGCAAATACAGTTTATAAAGTCCTGCAGACCCCAACTATAAAAGCACAGAATGCTGGGTAAATCCATTTAAAGATGCCCTTTGATGAACTAAATAAAAAGTATGTTGCTTCCTGAAAGAGGAAATGCCAAAAATAATGCAAAACACAACATCATTTCAGCACAAAGTGCAAAACTCGACAGCAGCTGCGTTTCCATGACCATAAAACTGCACAAACTGGAATTATGGAATTGAAATTATGAATGAAATTGACAATTTGATTCGCTTAATGGAAATGCCACTTTTGGAAAAAAACTCAGGATTTTTGATAAAAAAGTTTTTGCACCAGGATGAGGCGGTTTTCTAAACACAACTTCAGAAAACCTTAAAACACCTTTCAGCTCTAAATGACCGGCTATACTTCCTTCAACAGGTCAGGAGATGCATACAGGCTACAAAACATGTTCATTACATTTCTGCACAAAATTATTCTTAGATCATGAGATTTCCTGGTCTTTTTTGAGCTCCTTTCAGAATGAGCTGCTTTGCCACTTTAAATTCAAATAAGCTGCTGATGACCACGCCCCCAATTCAATGTTTACTTTAACGTGTAAAAATGGCTGCTAACAGTTCCACAATTATACAACCATACTTCTTTGAAAAGCACAAGTAGAGCCTTCTGCACAACCAACCAGAATACAGTGAGTGGTTTCTGGATGGTAAGTCGATAACAAAACACTTATCTTTCCCAGCAGCCATTGAACAGCGGTAAAACCAGCTGACCAAACACGCTGGAGCTTTGCTTTGGTTGCTGGGGTTGCTAGGTAACGGGCGGAACTCTGCTAGGGTTGCTAGGTAACGGGCGGAACTCTGCTGGGGTTGCTAGGTAACGGGCGGAACGCTGCTGATTTGTGACGTTACATTACTGAGTTTTTTTGAAACGGTTTAATTTCTGGGCAGCAAAAAATATGAACTTATTGCCAAAAACCGTCTGACTGTTTTTTTTAGAATCAGCAAAAATCCAAATGGAAGTAAAAAATTCATCCAAAATGTGAAGTTTGCATCGTGTATTAAGTCGCTAATTTCCACTTATCTGTGCAGAACAAAAAGTTACTTCATCTGACCTTTGAAATTAAGGTCAGATGAAGGCAGAAGAAAGAAGCAAACTAATTGAGTCTCTTTGACTTTGTGACTCATTCTGCACAAACACACTGAAACCCAACTTGTGCCGCGACTCCCCATAATTTCTTGGCAGGGTCTCGTGAGGTTGCCCTCATTAGTGTTACTCCCGTTCAAATTAGCGTTGATAACAGTTGGAGATGGGGGGGAGCTGGCCTGCTAGATTAGTGAAAGCAACCTTTGACCTTAGCAGTTCACTCCTTCTCCCTCCTCAGCTTGAAGAGAGAAACTTCATATAGGAAACGAAGCGGAGGGGAAAAAACGAGAGCAAAGGTAAACTCTTCAGATCAAACAGCTGAACCAGACTCACCTTTTCACAAATACTACTAGAATAAACATGGCTCTGAAAGGGCAAACACTTCAAAATCGGAAAAATAGCAAAACATTCCCTTACATTATGCAGACAGGTGTTGATATGGATATGAAGAGAGCAGCTACTGACCTAAACTTGCCCATATGTAGTCTGAGGAACAACTGAAACATTCAAAACAACTGAAACTGTGACAAACAGCTGAAGGAGGATTTCAGATGATCTTCCCAAACAGTGAAGAAAATGGCAAAGTGTGTAAAAACACCAAGCTTGAAGAACTGCAGCAAAGAAAGGCATGTCAGGGTCACCATGCGACTGCAGTCAGACTTCGCTGTGAGCAGCTTATAAGCTGCATGTGGAGAAGAAGAACGTTGACGTCACAGCAGCACCCCGTTTAGTAAAAATGGCCGCCATCGCTTACAGATCCATTTTACAGTTTATTCAGCGACGGGAGCCAACAATAACCAACAGTCCATCACAAATGAGCTGGTCAATAATTTGCTAATGTCGAAAAAACACAACTATAGTGTTTCTATGAATTAAAATGTTTGTAAGTGATTAAAAACGCGCCGTGCCGTCATCCTCCAACCACTTCCTGTCGTCTTCTTCTTCATTGTCTCTGCCGGTTGAACATCCAGTTCTTGATCATGTGACCCGTGATGCAGAAAAAGTGTTTCGGTTCCAGTTTGGAGAATTGAACCCATTTTCATTAAAACCTCATCCGATCGGCAAAACCTTTTATCGAGAAACAAGAGATTTAAAACATCAGACACATTTACTTCAATTCATTTTTCAAAGTCAAATTTTCACCATGTTAGTGATTAATTTAGAAATGTCACAGTTTCAAGCTACATATTTAGTGTACAGATTCAATATTTATCTTTAGTTTGTAACATTTAGTTTGCAAACTAAATATTAAGTTATCTAAACAAGTTTAGCAACATTTTCGTATGTAATTGCTTACTTTAAAACTAAAAATATTAATATTACTTACTAAGTTAATTAAACTAAGTTAAGCTAAATATTTAGCTTCAAATTAAATTGGCTAAACTAAATATTTAGTTAGTAGTCTAAATATTTACCTTAGTTTGTAAGCTAAACATTTAGCTTGCTAATTAAAACTACACTTTGAAATTGTGATATTTATAAATGAATGAATAACATGGTGAAAATATGACTTTGAAAAATGAATCTTCTTTTCTTTCTTTCTCAAAATAACCCAAACTGTTGCTGTTAATAATTAAACCAGAAGTTAGTTGTGGTTCCAGTTAGTTTCACTTTAAAAGCCTTTTTGTTGGAGCGGTTGGATGGAAATTGTGTTCATTTCAAAGGAAGCTGAGGTGACAGGCTATTCTCAGCTGAGCAGCGGCTATTTCAGGCCGAGGCTGTGATTTATGGAGACGTGGGAGCGAGAGGACTTACGCCCTGCGGGGAGGCGAGGGAGCCGGGAGAGAACAGCAGCAAAACAAAGGTCACGACCCGGTTCAGAGTCAGCCTCCTGCGGAGAGAGAGAGAGAGAGAGAAATATAAATATATTGTTGCTTCTGGATTCAAACAAGTGAAAGTTGAAGCTGCGATAGCGGAGGACTGAAAACATCGTTATGACTCGACTGAAAAGAGAAGAAGAGTTCAGGACGTTTATAACTCCTGGGACTGAAACCCTCCTGCTGGACTGAACTCCTGACCTGTGACCCAACCTTGACCCTGGCTACACTGAAAAAAGAAAATAATAATGATAATAATGCAAATCAGAAAGTTATAAAGTGAAAAAAGTGACCCAGATATGTTAAACAATTTCATTGTTTTGTTGCAATGCTGTTTGGTTTTGCTTTGTGTTTTGTCTTTTGATACATACCTCCATGTTTGTTTGTTTTTTTGTTTATTTTATTTTTGTTGGTGTTTTTTGTTCTCTTATCCGGTTATTTATTTTGTAGATCAATACCTCAGTGGTTGTTCTGTAAACATAAAAATGTAACAGTTTATTAAAAAAAGAGAGAGAGAACGAAGCTCCAACTTCAGTTTGTTACATGTGAACAAAGTCAGTTAGTAAAACTTCATTTATTTATGTTGCTTCACGTGACAGATTAATGTATTTACCTGAATAAACTTATTTTTAACAAAATAACGACATTTTTAAAAGCTGGATCACCTGTTTTGTTTTTCATATACAAAGAAGCACCTGCATGAATTCATGTCCCCAAAATTAAAGCTGGGCAAGAACACATTTTATGTTCCAGTCCAGTTTTAAATCTTTGGGTTTCCCTTTTTTCTGCACCACATTCACCAAATAGATTGCAATAAATCCATGCATTCAGAAACACAAACCCACCAAGTCCTGCAATCAGGAGCAATTTGCACCTGTTTTTTCCGTGCATTTGCAGTTAATTGTCGTCTTTTCAGGTGCAAACACAGCAGAAGCAGGAAAGTCATTATAAATGGAGGGAAAACCTGAGCTGGTGAAACGTCACCACCAACTGAATCAAACCAATCACAAGTTGCGCTTTCGTTACAAATGTGCGCAAATCTTTGTCTAAGGTCAAAGAAGCAGAATTTCACAACAGCAGTGTTAAAATCACACATGAATAAACTTGATCACGCAATAAGTCATTCAAAATCACATCAGCGCGAATGTAAATGCATGAGATGTGTTCAGAATTCAGTCATGGCGCTGTCGCTCATCATCTATCAACCAATCAGAAGAGACGTCGGTGTCTTATTTAGGCGTTGGAGCGACAAACCCGATGTTTCGGCTGCATTTGCGGCGTTTCCAGTCGGTCATTTTACAGAAGAGCTCTGGATTCAACGTGTTGGAACGACGGCTTTCTATGAACTGTGACTGATGGATCCAGCTGCACATTGTCCACAAAACCAAAACAAACCACAAAGAAGACCACTTCCTGTTGTCTTCTTCGGCGTTTCCGCCAGCAGTAACATCTAGCTTTTGATCACGTGACTCGTGATGTGAGAAAAAAAGAGCTTCCATTGCAGTTTTGTGAAATACGTCTATTTTAATACGTCTGAGAACCACTTATTTTCTTTTTTTTTATCAAAAATGTGAGTTTTGTAGAAATTGTTGTGTTTCCATTAAGACAATTTATTTCCTTAATTCAATTTGCACAATTGTGATCAATGGAAACACACTGATGCTACATGGTGATTTAACTTGAAGGTTTTTAACTTTTGAACATAAAAACTTTAGCTATACAGAATTTGAAAGAAAACTAAATTTCTTTCAGCAGATGATATTGTTTATTTATACAGTCTTCTACACAATGTGAAGAGTTCTTGTCTACAGGCATCATCATATGGTGGTAATGATTTATGAATATACATATTAATGGTGACGTTTTTGTCTGAATGAATGCATAAAGTCTGAGTTAAAATGGAAAAACTGCATCAGGAAATGAATATTTCTTATCAATTTGTTCAATTGTATGATGAACAGAAACAGTTGGTGAAATGTTTACAAAAAGAGACGAAGCAGAATCAGAACCAGCTACTTAAAGAGGCTCAGCAGCCTGAGAAAGACATCTGTATAGGAATAAAACATAATAATAATGTGTGTAAAATGAGTTAGACAGCAATTAATTCATCTTTTTGATTAATAAAGTATTGAATTTTAATTTAAAATGTACAAGAAATAAAATTTAACCTATATTAATGTGGTTGTTGCAGAAAAATGATGATTTCACATAATTGGTGCAGAACATAAACATTCAGTGATCCAATTAATGAGTTTTTCTGTATAAACTAAATTTAAAAATCTTTATTAATTATTGAGGTCTCAGTTTGATGCAAAAACATTTGAATGGCTGTAAAGTTAAAAACAGTGCAGATCTCTGCGACCTTCAGTCCATCACGTCGGTGTCAGGAGGTAAAGTTATCTGTGTTAGTCATCTAATTATTGGTTTGCCTTGTTTCTGTGTAAATGCCAGACTGTAAGATGAATAACTCGTTTTAGTCTGGATGTGTTTTCATCTTCCTGCATCAATCCTGACTCAAATGCACTTACTGTTGCACCAACACCCTGAGTCACAGCTGCCATCTCTGTGCAGCTCTGTGTGTGTGTGTGTGTGTGTGTGTGCGGGGGTGTGTGTGTGTGTGTTTGCTCTACCAACGGCCTCATCTCCTCTGATTCTCCAGGAGAGCGCTGTGAGGCAACAGATTCTCCGTCTGACTCACGGAGGGATGAGTGGCGTTTCTTGGAAAGCCCCTCTCTCTGATGACAGCTGCAGTGCGTCAACGCTTTATGGGACTCCACTGAGACGCTGCTTTGCTTTTTGTTACCACTTATCTGGCAACCAGGCCGGAACTGATTGCATTTTAAAGGAGACCTATTGTGCAAAATTCCCTTCTTTCAGGTTTTTGTTCTTCCATTTGGGTCTCACCTGCCCAGCGGTTTTCTTGGCAGTAAACTAAAGATTTTTTTTTGGTGTCTGGAAAATGAGCCATTTCAAAAACCTCCATAATGTAACATCACAGTTTTCTGGAGGAAACTTTAGAGTAATCCGGTCATCCCGTCTTCTTTTGCTGTCCTCGTTTCGCCCTCCATCCCGCCTCTCTGCCTCTTTTGTCTCTTTTATCTCTCTCCAGAGCCGTAAACGCCGAGCTGACGCTGAGCTTTTGGAGTTGGCTTTTGGCTCAGTCCCAGGTCAGTAAGTCGCCCCGTCCAATTAAACGATGCACATCTCCCTCACACTCGGCTGAGCAGAGCGCCGCGCTGCCGTCCCGGCCTTACATGGGGGAGGTCTTATCAGGGAACAAAGAGGGTCACACTGACTGAAAGAGGCTAACAGGACATAAATAAGCACTTTAAAGGCCTTTTTCATTCTCGCACACGTTTATTTGATCTTCAGCATCTCAGGGTTTTGCGTGACTGTTTGGTGACTTTTACAAGTTTTCATAAAAGAAACACACTAACAAAGAAAATCTATTTTTTCTGCATGTTATCCATTAAAAACAGACATAAAACCTACAAGAACTTGATGGTTGTTAATAATAGACGTTTCTGATCAGCTGAAGTGATAACAGTGAGTCTAAATAGAGAAAAATCAGATTTTTTTTTTTCTCTTTTCATTTGCTCGTTTTTTGGCCTGTAAATGCGTCAACAGGCAGCCTGTCCTCTGATCCTGGTTTTGTTTAAAGTTTGGTGGAAATCAGATAAAGAGGGAACATCTGCTTTGGTGCTTTAATGGAGATAATCCTGTAATCCCTTCAGTTAGACCTCCACCAGCGAACCTGCACTGGATTTCTCCTTTTATGGGCAAAATCTGCTGCATTTGATTTTAGATTATAACAAAGTTTAAATAAATGCATGTTTAGGGTGAGATCAGTTTGTGTCAGGAAAAGCCTCTTGGCCTCTATGACTTTATATTAAGACAAATCCTTAATATAATGTACAACGGCCTAAATTTAAACCTTTCCGAATCATCATCTGCAAATATTTGCGTAGTTGGTAAATAATTGATATTAAAATATGTATTAAACATCTGTTAGTCTTTTTTGTAGTGAATTTGTGTGTCTACAAGATCATAAAACATTTTTCTGCTTTAACTTTAATCTCCAATCCAGTGCTAGCAAAACCTTTAGCACTCTGTCTGCGGGAGCGTCCTCAGTCAGGACAACGTATTCGCTTGTTGCAGATTTATATCTACCTAATATTGCAGTAATCTCTAAAAGTTGCATATTTCACGCTGCATTTCAATCAAGTATACTGAGATTTTCATTTTAGTTTCTATTCTGTGTAAAACTGTACAGTAACTTCCTACAGTTTGAACTGCAGCCTGACAGAAGGATCCAGTCCTAATAAAAGTGCTGTGACGTCACACTTGGACCTTATTGCAAGTATTGTTAAAATACAATGACAAACACGTCCAAAAGTTCCAGTAAAACACTACTAATGCACTCTAAAACACAAAAAATAAAAGCGATATAAAAACAGCCAATGCTGCTGACATTTTAAAGGTTTTTATTGTGAAAGCAGTATTTCTTTTGAAGTTCCAAAGTGTGAAAAAGAAATTTAGTTTAAACCAGGAAAAGCACGAAGAGAAGATCCTGGGCTCAGATTAGTACAGAGAGGAAGAGGAGGAGGTCCGGCACCCCACCTGGAGATTTAAGAGCTCTTTGTGGCAGCTTTCACATAGGAAATCAAATCTCTCAGCGATTTTCCCATGATGTCACATCATTGTGTTTATGGTGTTGGCTAAAACCCCCTAAACCTAAAACAGGAAAGGTTTAGTTTAAATTCAAGTTTATGTTTTTTTTCGCAGCGTGTGTGAATATCTGGTGAATTTAATGAAATCACCGTCAACCATGATTGTTTTTAATTTAAAAAAATAAGAGCAGAAACCACATCAAAACTCCTAATTTCTTGTTTTATCCCGACTTTTGTTCAGAGTTTTACAACCTCGGAGCTCAAACCGCGTCCCAGAACAGCCGTAAAAATAATGGAGGCATTCCTAACGAGGGGTCCGCACTTCAGCCTCTCAGCACAGACAGTTCCAGACCGCAACTTCATGAAATGCACATCAGTTTCTGCTCATGTCTGGACTCCGACTGCTCGGCCCCCCTCGCTGAGGGGCCTGTACAGAGGTCAGCAGGGGTCAGCCTGCCTCGTCTTGCTCTCATTAAGACTATAGCTGCACATTAGTGAATAACTCCAGGGCAGAGGGGAGCAAAATGTCTTTAATCAACACGAGACTGCCTGTTTGTTTTGACTGACGGCCGTTTGAAACTAAACTCTGTCTGCAGAGCACAGAACCAGCAGCCAGACGGAAACCAGCATGTTTGGAAAGATATTTTAAAAATTTAAGACTCAAGTTTGACTCAGATTTTATGTACTTTTTTATTGGATGGTTGTGGATCTGTGTGTCTGTCTAAAATAGTTTTGGGTTTTTCACTATAATTTAGTTTTATTTTGAGACTTTTTGTCTAATTCACTTAGTTTTAATTAGTTTTTAGTGCGTTTTCTCGTTTTTAGTAGTTTTTCTTCGTTAAATGTTGCTTGGTTTCAGTTTAGTTTCCATTAGTAGTTTTAGTTCTTTCATGGTTAATGTTTAGTGTTGTGTTTACATCACTTCCTGCTTGTGGAGAGCTCTTTGTTCTGCTTCCGTTCAAATAGACTTTCTTATAAATAAATAAATACTACTGGGACATTTTTCATTCATATCTCCAAATACCTTAAATGTCACCAATGTTATGACTGTTGTACCTCAAAGCTCTTACTAGAATGCATGATAAAAAATATCCTCAAACTTATTTCTTTAACTGAAGAATCTGATTTAAAAGCTAAGCCATAGCTTTTTATTTATGCCTTCCTTATTTTAGCTTCTTTTGGATTCTTGCACACACTTGAACATGTCTTCTATTATTTACCTTTTTGTTTGTAAATGAAGAAAATGTCTGTGTTTACAAAAAATTTTTAAAAAATTTGAACCTCGTCAGAGTTCATTTCAACCAAACCGAGTTTTCTTTATTGGTCTGATTACGCATTCACACCTGCGTAAACAAACCGGACTTTCTAGACAAACGGGCTGGAGTTCAACTACAGCGGACTAATCAGAACGGATCTCCGGTCCATTTGGAGATCTGAAAGTCCGGTTCGTTTGGAGACGTGTGAATGCTTAATAAAGCGAACTCTGGTCCGAACACAAATCCTCTGCCTCTTGAAATGAACTCTGGTTCGGTTTGAATGCATACGTAAATGCCAAGCAGACCAGAAACCGCTCCATAACCAGGAAGTGGGCTAAAGTGCAGGGCATTCTGGGTAAACCCGAACCCAAACTGACATGCTATCCTAGCCAAGATAAAAGAGAAATCCTCCAACCTCTAAAATCTGATGCCAATTCATTTTGTGAAGTAGTAAGTTGCGCTCAGTGTCTTTGTATTGTTTCCTACTGTTGTTCTTGGTACAGCGCCCCCACAGGCGAGGAGGGGAACAGGTTGCTCTAATGGTTTGGTTTGTTGGTGAATTGAACTTTTGTCCCCAATCAAGCCGAATCTATCGGACTATCAGGTGTGAAAACGCATTTAGACATATTTACTCCCAAAGGTCTCTCAGTCAGATGTGAGCTTCATGCTTCAAAAGCACATAAAGTAATTGTGATATCAGTCATTGTTTAATTGAATAATCTGTGCCGTCTTTCCCCAAACAGCGCCACTTGCAGGAGTGGCGCTGCAGGTGGCGCTCCTGCATCTGCAGCATCACAATGCAGAGGAGAGCCTCTGTGTCGCGGCTCAAACACCCTGAGCAACAGGTGAGCTCACATTCACACCCTGCACAAACAAACTGCAATCCACTTCGCTGCTGCGAACACACACCCATGTGCCCTTTGACCCCAGAGAAGGTAGGAGACACCTTGACTGGAGTGTTTCTACATGGTGACCCAGAGAAGCAGGGCCTGGCTTTGACCTGCGACCCCCTCAGAGGTCTGTCCGTGTTTGGGATTCGTCCTGCGGGCGATGCACAGCGCGCTGCTGAATGGGAGCAGATGTTGAATCTGAGGTCGGCGCTGAACTCTGACCCCGTGTTTGTGTTGACGAGGCGCCGTGGCCTCGCTCAGGTCCTGCTAACAAAACAAAACACGCTCTCAGAGAAGCTTTGTGCCGCCGCAGCTGCTGCACTGACAAACAGCATGAGACGACTTTCAAACAACAACTACCGTCTGCTACACTTAAAAACCTGTTTCACGTGATTTATCTGAAGAAATTAAAGATTTTTTGTGATAAAAGTCTGAAAATGGCTTTACACTTGTAACTTGATGCAAAACACAAAATCTTACTGAATATTTTTGGTCTAGTTTCTATTGCAAAGATCATAGTTCATGTGAAATAAAACAAATAACTTACAAGTAGCTTTTCAACAAAATGTAGCAGCTTGTTTTAAATAAATAATTTCTTAATATTAATTAAAAGTACTAAATATCAATAAAATAATCTGCCATCAATATTAAGGAATTATTAACTTAGAACTGATACTTTGGTCGACATTTGTTACATTTTCAGCTCATGGGGTTCACAGCACTGCAGAGTCAAACAAGCCAACATGTTCCCCTCCTCGCCTGTGGGGGCGCTGCACCAAGAACCACTGGAGAAAACGACATAAAAACCTCTGAGCACAACTTCCTTCTTCACCAAATAAAATCAAAAATGAGGCGGCGGCAGATTTTAGTGGCTTTGTCCTTGACAAAATATGACAAGACATTTCTTGTTTGTTTTGTTTTGTTGTATTTACCCAGAATTCCCTGCGCTGTACGACTCTTATTGCTTTTGGAGCGGTCGCCAGTCTGCTTGGTGTTCACACAGAGTTCCCTTCAACCGAACCCAGACCGAGGTTTGCAGGTCCAGAGTTCCCGTTTCGGTTTGATTAAACCGGATTCAACAAGGCCAGTGTGAATACTCCCTAAACAAACATTTACGCCACAGTTTTCAGATTTGTATTTGCAGAAAATGCGACTTCATATTCATGCTATACTTTAAAATCACATTAACTGACATTCTTCTGAAAATAATCAAACACTGAGGTGAAATTCAGTGAAAGTCTAGAGAAAAACTTTAAAGGATCTCCAGAAAGGAACTCTAGATTGAGATGCTATATAGAAACTTTCAATTTGGAATAAAAACCTTGAAGGAAACAAATGTAGATTCCCTGTTGGCAAAATGTCGAAATCAAACTCCAATTCGTTCTCCTGTTTTTGTTCCTTCGCTTTGGCTAATTTGCTTCTTTCGTGACGGAGAGACTTGGTGGACCATCATACCTCAGGGATTATGAGATTATCTTCTCACAGCCTCTGACTGAATCAGAGCCTCCAAAGTCATCTGCAATAACGCTCTGCAACACGAGACACGGCGAGAGATACAAATACATGATACCGGCGTTAAAAAACACCTCAAAAAGGCGTCAAAACGAAACGTCACTGAAGAAACTACATGAACACAGAGCTGTAAAATTTTATCTGAGTGAACCTTGAAACAGGAGTTTTATTAGTATAATCACTAACTGATATTATTTTGTAGTTAGAGCTGAGTTAGCTGGAATTATCTGAACACTTTTGCTGTCGGGTCGGACCTTTAGGATCGGTTGTTCCTGTCTGAACCTTCAGAATCATTGATTAGTTCATGAACTTTCCATTTTTGCCTTTATGGACTCTGTTTTCTAACAATAAAACTGCAGCTGCCAGGACTACAGTACGTTTTAAATTGGGAGCGGAAAGTCGCTGCATGTTTGTCATTTTTCAAGGGACACAAACTGATTCTTTGTTGCATTTTTTTTTTTTCTAAATTGGAGAACAAAAATGATTCCCCTTTGATTCAAAGATGGAAAAAAAAACTTTTTTATTCAAGGGTGAAATGGATATATTGTACAGATCGGATAGATAAAAATACGAGTTACTCAAATACATTTAATAACTGCAAGTGGAAAAGAGTTTGCAGGAGAAGTGGACCAATAAAAAGAGAGCTTAAAGGTCTCTTAACTCAAAGCTAATCTGATTCGTTTGAACCGCAAGCTAACCAAAGCTGCATGCGACAACAAGAATGTGGGAACCTGATCCAAAAGGCCCAGCTCAGGTTTAAACCAGGAAGAAGCCAAATGTAAATATAATAAACAAGTCCAGAGATTAGACAATGAAGTGTTTCTGTCTGTTTGATCATACATGAAAGCATCAGGAGTTTCTTCCTCCGCATGAATGGAAACTGTTCTTTTTCTTTCAGAATTGGAAAATTAGATTAAAATCACCTGATTTCCAGGCACCAAGATGTGACGTTATGGCCGTTTACCGAAAAAATCAGGATGGAGGAGAACATTTCTGTCAAAAAAACTCAGACATTTTCAGATTAATCCGAGAAACTTTCTGGAAAAATCATGAACATTTCTGAGCTCCAGAATTTGTATGAAAAAACTGAGAAGTTTTTGACTTTTAGAAATTTTATTGGTTTAAAAACTAGATTTTTTTTTTTTTAACTTTTGAACCTGAGAAATTTCCAAGTTTTTTCTTGCAAATTTTTGACTTTTCAAACTCAGCAATGTTATTATTTTTTTTTTAGAATATTTCTGATATTTATCTAAAATGAATAAGTGTTTTGAAGAATCTTTTGAGTTTTTTCTAGAAAACCCAAGAACCACTTGAAGGAAACAACACAAAAACGTCTGAAGACACAAAGCACAACTTCTTCACAAAATCTTAACAAAAATGGAATGGCATCAGACTTTAGCGGTTTTAAGATTTCTCTTCTGCCTGTAGCTAAAAACCACAAGCCTAGCCTTCCAGTGCTAGGCTAACGTGTTTGTTTTGGCTGTATTTACCCAGAATGCTCGGTGCTTTTGTCTTCTGCTTGGTCTCTGCCACCGAACCCAGACTGAGGTCTGTTGGCAGACCAGAGTTTGAGTCCAGACCTCTTTAATCAAACCGGACTTTTTAGACAAACGGACTGGATTAAATTTGACTGTGAAAGTCAGTATTATTTCACCAAAACGTCTGAGGTGTAAATGATGTTTTATGTATAGTAAAAATCAGAGTTTATAAAGTTTATGGCTCACTTTGTGCTTCCTTAGGCTAAATCCAAAACTGGAGCTGGATTAAACCTCTCGCTGTTAAGAACCGCCTTATCTTGCTAACAACAAATTTCTTCCCAGAGAAACTCGTGTTGATACCTGGTGCATCCAAATTCCTCCCTGGAGGAATGACATCACTGTGTGTAAGAACCAATCAGAGTGCTTGTTTTGCAGCTATCTGCTCGGTCTTCCAAAGGTAAGCAGATTAAATGTGTTCATGAGTCTGACGGCTGGATCTCACACACATTCCTCCTGAGAGTCATCAGAAAAGAAACGCCAGCAGCCAAACTTCTCCAGAGTCAGGAGTCACGTCTTACTCCAAACCAGCTGAAAACATTTCACTCTCCGCTGTAAAAGAGTTTCAGAAACTTTTAATGTAAAGCTTTGCTTTCAGGGGCAAGATAAGAGAAGCCCGGGTTTCTCTGCAGCCTGCAGCAGCGACAGATCAGATAAAATATGAGCAGAGTATTTATAGCTGGTGACAGAGGAGATAACAGCAGAGCAACGTGTGGCAACGTTCCTGATACGGAAGCAGGGTTACCTCAAAACCACGACGGCATACCAGGGTCACTTTAAACAAATACAAAATAGAGTCAATTTCCACCAAAAATCTCTTACATTTTGAGAAAAAAAAACATGGAAATTTCTGAGTTTGAAAAGTCTGAAAATTTCAACAAAATTCAGATATGTCGAGATTAACCCCAGAAATTTTCTAGAAAAAACATGGACATTTCTTAATTTAATGAGTAGAAAAAAAATTCTAGAAAAAAACAAAAAAAATTAAATTCATCTTAAAAGTTTTCTAGATTTTTTAACTCAGTTTGAAGAGTCTAAAAAATTGTAGAAAAAACTCTGAAATTTTTAAATTGATCCCGAAAATTTTCTAGAAAAATTTTTTAATTCTTTGATTATCAGAAGTCAAAAATTAAAAAAATTAAATTAAACTTAAAAAATAATCAAAATTCTTTTTTTTAGATTATTCCAAGATATTTTCTTAAAAAATTTGAAATTTCTGAATTTCGAAAGTGAGACATTTTCAACTTTTCAGATTGTTTCCTGATGAGTCTTTGTTTTAAAATTAAATATTAAAGTCATACTTCTGAGATTAAAGTCAGAATTATGACATAAAACTGATTTTATTTTGAGATTAAAGTCACAAGTCATTGTTTCTTTTTCCAAAATCTTGTGTATGAAACATGGTAGTAGCAGCATCATGCTGTGGTGTTGCTATGAGCATTTTGTGAGGGAAAGAAAATGATGAAATGAGAACTTTAGTAAATATGAATGATTAAAATCTGCAGAAAATGAAGCAAGCTAAGGGACAAAGTCAAACTGTCTGGAATCTGTCGCCTCCCTCTTCAACAAATCTCCAAGCCTTTGCAGTTCCTTGCAAGAAAAAAAGTAACTCAAGGTAAATATTTAAAGTCGCTGCGCATGCAGTTGGAGGAATGTGTCACTTCCCAAAGCTGGACCCCAACAGAGAGAGTAAAACCACTTCAACATGTTTTCACTTAGCTAAGAGTAAAAAAGTATTTGCTAAAAAGTCCTGAGGCACCAATCAAATTATCAGGCATTTAACATTTAAACATTGCATCATCAAACCGACCAAAACATAAACTTAAGTGGACATTTTCATATTTTAAGGACTAAAATGACAATAAGTAACATAAAATGACAAAAACAGGCAACCCCCCCCAAAACGGTTTCCTTCAAAATAAATGTTTTGAAACATTGATAGAAATTGCAGGTGTGTTTTTTTTCATTTAGTTTGTGGAAAATCCACAAATTTTACTCAAGTAGCAGAAATACATTATAACATTATGACCTCATCAGCGTATTAAAAATAATCTTAAAAGTACTTTTACTCCAGTAAAAGTAACTAGTTACTATCCAGCTGTGCCAGTTTGTCTCACCTGGTCTGCCCTGGGGCCATGTTGGATCCGTTTGGGTTAAAATGGATGGGTTCGGTTCTGATGGAGCATCATGATGTGAAACGACGCGGCGGTGACGCGCGGCGCGGCCCCGCTGCAGGGTGTCCAGACCCAAACACAGAGCCCATGTCCACTCTGCTGGCTGTGCGCGTCCTGCTCCGGTTCTGCTCCGGTCCGGTCAGGTCCGGTCCGCCTTTAGAAACACTCGGTGGGGAATAATTTGTATTATTTCTGCTGATTCTCCTTCAGCTGGAGGGAAGATCCATCCAAGCAGCTGCGCTCTCGGCTCACATCCCTTCGGTCCTTCTGGGGAAACCGGAGCGTGGAAAACATGAAGGCATCTTCCTGAGGACAGTCCTGGTGCAAGAAGTGACTTTTTAAGTTTCCCAGCTGCTAGTCATGAGAAAATCAGTCCGAATGAGAAATAAACTTTTACATGAACAGTTTCCAAGTCAAATCAGCAGCAGGTTGCGGCTGATCTGTTTGCTCAAAGTGCGCAAAGGAGAGCGGCGGTGCGCAGCGCGGAGCGTCCTGCGAGCTGTGGAGCGCAGAGCTTCGAGTCGGTGACTCTCCCTCCACCTGAGCGCCGCATTCCTGCGGGGAACACGCCTCTCTGCGCCAATCAGAGCGCAGCAGCTGCGCACAACTCAGAGGAGCGTCTCCACTGCGCAGCTGTGCGGCGCCGGACCTGCAGTTAATAGAGGCAGATTGACCAGATTTTCACTCATTTTCATCTCATCAGAATGAGATGAAAATGTTTTTAGGACGGAGTATTTGGGCAATTGTAAATGGCAAAAAAGGAGAACATTTCTGCCATAAAATTAGAAGATATTGAGAATAATATCAGAATTGTTCTAAAATTAATTAAATAAACTAAAATACAAGTTGGTGTTTTCTGGACTCTTAAGGTCAAAAATTCATCTCAGAGAATTTCTAGAAAATTTTGAGTTTCACAATTCGAAAATGTTAAAGAAAAGAAACAACATTTTAAACTAACTTCAAAAATTTTTAGAAAAGACTCGGAGATTTCAAAACTCAAACATTTGCCAGGAAAAACAGAAAATTTCTGGAAAATGTTGAAATTTCTGAGTTTCAAAAGTTGAAATTCTGTGAGAAAAAAGTTGAAATTTTGACACGTGAAATTTTCTAGCTGCAACATGGAAACTTTTTGTTTGACTTCTTGAAACTCCACCGAGCTCCGACTGACGCAGGAATCTGTTGGTGCAGAAAGAAACCAGCTGACCTCTGCGACCTCCGTCTGCTCCTCGGTCTGCCTCGTTCCCTTCAAGCGAAGCTGCAGCTGAGACACACCTCAGCCGAGTCGGGAGGTTTCAACATGCAACCTTGAGTTTTGCAGACACAACAGAGGAAACCGGATCGGGTTTGTGTCTCCAAACAGAACCACAGGGATGCTAAACTCAGTGGCCAAGTGTTTGATTCAAGCAACATTTGCTACCATCCAGTGTGGGGAAGAGCTTTAGCATGGTGGGCTAATGAAAGCAGGCTGCACAGATCTGAAGATCCAAAATACCAGAAACATGACAAAGCAGCGAAGGCAGACATTCTCGCTGCGGGAGTCGGAGAGGCTGTGAATCATCAGCTGCCATCCAGTCTCAATCTGACTGAGATTAACGGAGAAGTTCGGCTCCAAAAAGCTCCACATTCTCTAGACTGGCTTCATCAGAGGGTTGGAGGATCAGCAGCACATTAACAGGTTTAGCTGAACATGAGTCCTGCATTAGCAGCTGCTTATTGGACCTAATGTGTCACGGTTCACAGTCAGGTTCTCATTTTGTGCCATTTCAGCTTCACGTTTTCCTGTTTTATTCTTCGCCCCCATTTCACACCAGTTAGACGGCAGGTACCTGATCCAGAAGTGACAGCAGAGCATTCCCTCCTCTCTGTCACTTTAAATCCAAATGAGCTGCTGCTGACCACGACCCCTCAACACTCTTTGAAAAGCAAAAGTGGAGCCTTCTGCGCAATCAACAAGAATGCAGTGAGTGATTTCTGGATAGTAAATCATCAACGAGACACTAGTCTTTTCCAGTAGCCATTGTACAGACACACAGTCTTAAAACCAGGTGACCATACGGGCTGAGCTCAGCTTTGGTTGCTAGGTAACGGGCTTGGCTTGCTGATTGGTGAAGTTACATTCTGGAGGTTTTTGAAATGGCTAACTTTCCGGACACCAAAAAACATTGAAGGGGCAGGATTATGGGTTTTCCAGGGCCATGGTGGCATTTCATAGTAGAATCAACAAATTATGCCACCTTCATGTATATATCAAATATGACTTAAAACTAAATTTACTTCCTAACTCCACACCTTGAAATTGTGCTTCTGTCTCTTTAAGAAAGTCCTGCTCTTTCTGACACTCTGCCTTCCAACATGGCTCCTTTATTAACCCTTTAACAATGTTTTTGCCAGGGTTGCACTGAGTAGTAGCTCCCATAATGAGCTAAGCAGTTCCATCAGGTGTTTGCTAATTGCTGCTGGCTAGTCTGAAGGAGCTGAGAGGGGGAGGCGCTGCAAATAAAAGGCGGAGCTAGGTCCACCCAGGTGTTTGGAGCTGAATGGTTGCCATGGAGATTAGAGGATGTTTTCTAAACATGCGTGACAGAATGAAAGCAACACTCCAGGTATGTTTTTATGAGGGGAAAACAATATAATATCATGTAAAGGTGAAAAAGCAGATTTTACGTGATTCTGTCCCTTTAAAGTCTGCACATGGTTTTGTGTTGCTAACTCAAACGAAGCCCTCAGCTTAACTTACAAATTGCTTCCCTCCCAGGTTCTTTCTTGCCATAAATAACGATTAGTTTGTAGCTGTGGGCTGGGTGAACATGTCCCTGCCCGTCAGCCAGCCTCTCCTCTGCTGGTTCCCCCAACACACACTTCATCTCCGCTGAGCCTCTTTACTGATAGCTGAGTGTTTACAGTAATCCTCATGTTTGTGCGCCTAGCATGCGAGGCCATCAGGGCCGCCTTTGTGTGCGACAGCCTGCAGGTTTTCCATGTCTGCCTCTGAGCTGAAGGGCGTCTTTAGGATGATGTTAGGGAGCGGCGTGGATTGGCAGCGATCCCACGACAAAGAAAACCCATTAACTGTGGGCTCAACTGTGGCGCAACGCAGTGAAACATATACAGAAACTTTCCATCCTACTGTTGTCTACGCCCAGGAACACACCTGAGGGCAGGTTTACAGTAACCAAATAACCCAGCGGTCATGTTTTTGGACTTTGGAAAGAGTACCCAGAATGCACAGGGAGAGTATACAAACTCCATGCAGAAAGACTCTATTCTTTCTGCAAACTCTCAACTTTCTTATGGCAAACCAACACAAAAAACAGTCCCTCCAGTTTTTTGTGACTCTAATTGTGTAAATTTGCACAAAATCAACCGATTCCTGTTTTTTTTTTCACGTTAATCCAGTTATTTGTGAATTTATTGCACCTGTTTTGTTTTTTTTAATTGCTAACCCAATTTTCCCAAAACGCTGCACACGTAGCCGCTCCCAAGTAGGCGGAGCTTGTCCCTCCAACACCTGAATGGAACGTCAACGTCTCCTCTGATTGGCTGACAGATGATGACGCTCGTAAAGCTTGGAGACGGAAGCTCAGAGGAGGAGCTGCACCTTGAAGGCGGAGCTAGGTCCACCCACGCAATTTGTAGCTTACTGGTTGCCATGGAGACTAAAGGATTTTTCGTGTGCATGAAAGAATCAAGGCAACACTCCAGGTGTGTTTTTGATGAGGGAATAACTTTATAACATGATATAAAACTCAAAAAAGTAGATTTTACATAATAATGTCCCTTTAAATTCGGGTTAAAACACACGATTTTACAAACTTTAGCAAAAGTTAACAACTTTTTGTCCTTTAGCACAAAAACTTTGTCCTCTATCGGAAAGACAGACAAGGTCAAAAAGTTTACATGTTCCTTTATAGATCATTTAGAATGACCTAAATATGAAGGTGGATGCCTGTATAATTTTGTCTCTTTAAACATGAAAAATGATCTAATTAAAACTCATCCTGCTTTTACCCCAACCTGCCGTCGCGTCACCTGGAAAGCACATCCCATGTGATGTTCTGACATGATCTGGATGTGGCTTCAGTGGCTCCAGCAGGATTAGGAAGGGAGCACACACTCCCCAGGTCGGGATTTATGAGGTTCATAAGGTTCATAAATGAAGGAGGCTGAAAAAAGAGATCAGCGGCTTTAAATTTACGGCTGGCAGAGCGGCATGGGGGGAATCCTCAACACACACATTTCTGCCCAGGCCATGTGTGCAGCAGTCACATGAATTTGTGTTTTTTTTCCAATTCATTATAACACAGTTCATTAAAAACAAACAGACAATGAAATCTGCCAACAAGCCATTTATATGTTATTAACGCATCAAAAGCTTACCTGGAGTGTTACCTTGATGTTTGAGAAATCCTTTAATCTCCATAGCAACCATTCGCTGGCGCTCATAATCTGTCAGCCAATCAGGGGAGGAGACATCAGCGTCTTATTAAATCATGGGAGAGACAAGTCCCGCCTACTTGGGAGCATCGATGTATGGAGAAATTATAGTCGGCCATTTTACAGATTAGTTATGTATTCACACGTTGGAATGATGCACAACCATTTATGAACCGTGTGGCGATGTGAGCTGCACAGGGTCTGAAAAAAAACAAAAACAAACCATCATCCTTCTTCTACTTCCTGTCATCTTCTTCGTCATTTCCGCCAGTAGAAACGTCCGGCTGTTAATCATGTGACTCGAAAAAAGAGTTTCAGTTGCAGTTTTGTGGAAAAAACTAATTTCAATGGCCGAAAAACCACATTATCTATCGGAAACGTGAGCTTTTTCAAAATTGAATGTTTCCATTCATCAAATTTATTTTCATAATTTCAACTTGCACATTTTTTTGGTTAATGGAAACATGGTTAGTAATTTTGTGTTGCTAATTTAGAAATATTATGAAGGAATTTTGTGATACTTTCAAGATAATGTTCCGCTTTCCTCTTATGTATGACAGTAAATGTGACTTTTCTGTTATTTGCCAGACTGACCATGGACTTTTAACTAGACATCCAGTCTAGTTACACTGCTACACTGCTATACTGCTGCCTCAGCAGCAGTGTAGCAGAAGTAAGAAATACTGCCCCCTGCAGAAGGGTGTTAGTAATCACTTTAGCGGAAAATTTTAAAATAAACTCACAAATAATTGCATTGCGCAAAAAGCTACTTATTTAGTTTTGTGTGAATTCCCACAATTACAGAATTACAAAAAACTGATGACACTGTTTAGGCTACATGTAAATCTGCATTAGAGAGTTCAAAGTTAATAAATGAAGTTTGAACAAACTTCATTAAATCTACGGCTGGCAGAGGGAGGAGGGCGACGTCTGCAGGGAAATCCTCAACAAACATGTTTCTTTCCGGATGATGTGTGCAGCAGTCAAATTTGTCCATCAAATCAGACATGAAGTTACATGCTTTCCCCGATTCATCATAACACACACAGTTCATTGCACACAACCGGCAATGAAATCTACCAACCGCTTTCCCACAGGAGAAATAAAAGCCACTTAAAACCTCCAGTAAGTACCATCCATTACTCTGACTGAGCAGTTTGGAATCCGTTCAGCAGGACAGACATCTGCAGCAGGAGTTTATGTGCAGAAACCAAACAGTCGGAGGGAATCTATCAGCAGAAAACTGGGCTTTAGATCGGTAGCAAAACATTGTTTGCTTTTTTCTAAATACTGCTTAAATTTTGTTTAAATAGCAGGAATCATGTCTGTTCCTCAAGCAAATACATCATGCTGTCAGGAAATGTTTGCTTGGATGAAAAGTTGACTTTAAAATTTGATGCAACTGTTGCAGCCTTGGATGAGTATTCGGACCCCTGGAGTTTTACATTTTGTCACATTACGGCAACAGATCAACATGAAGAAGGACAAGCTGGTCTTATAAGTTCATAAGTTTTATATTGAATTGATTTGAATTTTTTATTTATTTATTTTTTTGCCCAACTATTTTGTAATTACGCCATTGGATCAGAGCGTTTCTATGAGTTTCAACGGCCTAGTCAAAGTCCAGACCTACATGTTTCTGAGAATTTTTGGCAAAATTTGAAACTTGATGTTCATCCCATCTGACTTTTTAATGTAAATCTAAAAAAAATATATATATTTTTTATTGCAAGTAAAATTATTATATTTTTGTGTTTCATAAAAAAAATAAAATTATTGTTTTTATTTACAGTTAACTTATTGTAAATGAAATTATTTTATGTTCTCTTTTATTTGCAATGGCAGTAAAATACTGTCATAAAAATCCCTTTCAAGTTTAATAAATATCCATTTTGAAAAAAAAAATAAAAATTGGGCTTCTTTTTTTTTGGCCAACTGCATCTTTTGAGTCACCAATTTTGGCACACGTGATAAACAGTTTGGACGTCCCAAAACAAATCAAACACTAATAAACACTCGACCTGCACAGATGCAGCAGAGACAGAAACGCGTCGCAGTGCAAACACCAACAGCTGCAGCAGAGAGTTTACAGCATCACAGCTTCACGTTTACTGAATGAAAATGTCTCTGAGCCGCTTATTACTGTCAGATGTTCCCACTGAGCAGAATCGGGCCTCGCAGCGGTCGGATGAGGAGGGCACAAAAGCATGTAAACAAAAGCCAAAGCCGGGAACCACATCCGAAGCCCCTTCACAAAGCAGACCACAGATCAGAGGCTTCTGCTCCTGCTGTTCTGGGAAGAACAATGTTTGTTTTTAGTCATTTCTGCTCGGATCCTGCTGCTGTTCTGAAGAATTCATCCATTTCAGTCATAAAGCACCAGAAGAGCAGAGGGTAAGCTGTGTGGGCACCAAAGCTAGAGCACGGTGGTCGAGGAAACTCAAATGCTGCTAAATAAAGAATCACTGTGACGACTTATATGCAACAATAAAAACACAAAGAGGTTCCCCAAGGCTCAGTCCTGGGACCTCTTATTCATTACATTGATCCCACAGCTCTGAAACTGAAGTGATCTGCGCCATCTTGGTAGGACGTGCAATGTATAGTGGAACAATGGCTTCAAAACCAACAAAAAGAAAATATGTGAACATTCCAGATGAGCAAGAGAAAAACATATCAATAAAATGGGTCGCTGTCAGGATTGACCCAAATGGAAACATGTCAGAAGATGGGGACAAGCTGCCTCTGATCTGCTGCTGTTACATAATTTACTACTTGGTGAACACCAAAAGTGAAATCTATGGCTGCATACAATCGATGTTAAAACAGATTTAACAAAGATGTACAAACTCTTCGTGTGAACAACAAGGTTCTGGTGACTGGCAGAGTAAGCACATGTAGTAATAAACGCGAGGGCTACATGGCTGTCTTATAAATGCTACATTAGCTAAGCTAACTTTGCTAGTTCGGCAGTAAGTACTACAATAAATATCACAAATATTTATCTTAGTATTACACTGAGGTGGGGAGAGTCCTCAAAGATTGTAACTGAGTAATAGTTGTGATGAGAGCTGCTTCTAAGCTTATGGGTTGTTAATTGTTGCCATAGCAACTCCATAGCAACTGCCTACCAAGATGGCTGCCAGCTACAAAGTTCCCAGAAGTCTCATGAGAATGACGTATATCTGTATGCTCCCACAAGCTCAGGTTATACGTTTCCATAACGACGCAGATGATACACAGCTCTACATTATGATGTCACCAGGTGACTCAGAATCCATCCAATCAGATGCCGAGAACAAATCATTTCAGGTGTCAGGGGTTCCTCCAGCTCAACAGAAACAAAACTGAAGTTACTATGTTTGGACATAAAGAGGAACAATCTTCAGTTATTACAGCTAGAAGCCAGAGGTCAGGCTGAAATCTGGGCGTCGTGATGAACTCTGACCTGAACCTTCAGAGCAACATAAAGACAGTTACAAAGTCGACCTTCTATCACCTGAAGAACATTTAAGGAGTAAAGGACTAGAGTGCCAGACAGAAAAAATGAGTATTTTTTAAAAGGGAATTTAGTTCAGTTGAAACTAACACAATAAATGTAATAATTACACCCAAACTGAAGTTTTCAAACCTTTATTTCTGCTAATAATTATTTTCTCCCTACAACTGATGAAAACACAAAATTTAAGATTAAAATATTACATCAGCCCAATAAAAAGACCATTTTAATAAATCTATTAAATAAATATATGTTTAAGGGGCAGAATTATGTAAAATTGACTTTACATCATATTTTCATACCATAGTGGCACAGTTGGCCACTAGGTGGTGCTGCAGCACCCACTTTTTTCCCTCTGGACTAAAAGAAGAGCCCTTCTGAAATTAATCTAGATTTTTTTATTGTATATTGTTAATAAAAATAAAAGTGTAGTGTTCGTCTTATTTTATTCTTTCCAATAAACTGTCCATATGTGTATTTCATGGTAAAAATCCCCTCCTCCAGCCCATCACTCCTTTACATTTTCTTCCTAAATGTCTTAAAAACCAGTGAAACGGACTGAAAGCGGCGCTCTGCGACACTGAGACCAGCTTCCCGAGCCTCATTAGTTTCTGCAGCGCCGCCCACCCCCAGCCGGTGGGAACCTGGAGGAGAGCGCTCACACCAGCACAACCTTCACAGGAATTATCCGGCCTGGCATCCTGATCTGCCTCCAGCTCTGATGATGGCCTCCCCTCTCTCACTCTGGTTTCTCTCTGAGCGTTGTGTTTTTTTGTTGTTGTTGTTTTGGAAACTGGCTTCCAGACTCCATTTGCTAAACGAGTTCTGGCTGATTTCCAGGAGCCCACACTGGCCATCTGCCTGGCTTTACTCCGGTCACGCTGAGAATGTACGGCGAGCGACTGGGAACCAAATGTCTTCTTCATGACAAAACTAAAACTAATGTTTCACAGCAGATTCCTGTGATTTATAAATAGTTAGCACATTTTGAAATGGTTATATGAAAGATGAGCATTCCTGCATTGTAAGAAGTGATTTCTTAAAGAGTCTGAATTTTCCCTCCAGGTGGCAGAAATAAGGAATCCATTACCAAATTGATGCCATCTGACTCTAATTTTAGCGTTGCCATCAATTAGAGCTGGCAGCTCTGCTCCATTCATCACTTCCAGACTCAGGACTGGGTCAGAGAAGTTCCTACTAAATAAAGTCCAGGTTTCACAAAGCACCGGTATCCATGGATACGCTTCCACCGCACAAATCAACCTGAGTTTACTGAAACAATCTCTCTATCACCGTTATTTCACAACTTTAACATGCATCGTCACATTTTTTTTGACCAGATTGGTTTCTTTGTAAGTTTTCTGCTGAGTTTTGGGTCCATTGTCCCGTTTATTCAGCAGCAGCAGTCAGTCTCACAACGAATCTGAAAAGGCCTCTGACTGAAGACGGGAGGACATCCTAGCAGCTCAATATCTGGGCAGCAGAGAAGATATTTCACAGATACATGTCTGGGATGAGACAGCCATTGTTAGCAACCACTGCTAATCCACCTCATTTGCTTTTGCCTCTCCTCTCTAAAGCTACAGTATGTAACCTTTCTAAAAAATATATGCCTTTACATATTTGTTAAAACTGTCACTTTAACACAAGAAAAAATAAATATCAAGTTCCCATGTCTTCTCCTAGTGCTAATTAAGAACAACCAATCAGAGCCAGGAGGCGGGTCTTAGCGCTGACAATCATTTCCACAAGCTTGATTGACAGCGCAAAGACCCTCCTTCTGGCTCTGATTGGTTGTTTTTGACCAAAAACAACGCAATGCTAACCTTGCTAACATTGCAAGATACAACGGCATATTAGAGTCCGTGTAGATCAAGAAAAAAAAGTCGGAAATAAATTTCCGCCAAAAAAGACCCAATTCATTTTAAGATCTAGAGGAAAAAAATTTCTGAGCATGAAAAGTAAAAAATGTGTTAGAAACCCCCCAAAGAAATTTAGAGATTAATCTCAAGTTGGAGAAAGAAATTATGTAAATTTCTGAGTTATGTTTTATGTAAAACATTTTTTTTTTTACATAAAAAACAAGCAGGGATATGATGCTTTCCCTTTATGAACAAACTAAGAGATTAGCTTCTGAGTGCTGGCCAATAAGCTGCTCCCAGTTTAAAAAAAAGATAAGAAAACACTGTTGCCACGGTCACACAGCATAACAACTGTCAGAACGTAATAAAAAGTGATCCCAAGAACCCTTCCAGCTGCACAGCATTTGACATCACAAGGAATAATTGTCCAAACATTAAAAAAAAAAAGAAGCCCAGAAAAGGAACAAATCTCCTCCAATATGCTAACAAAACAAAGCAAAAAGCAGAACAAAGAAACTAAATCTTACCAAGTAGTTTTGGTTTCTTGCGCAAATATCTCGGTTCACTTGAAATAAGACAAAACTAACTTACAAATAACTTCACAGCAAGACATAGGAGCTTGTTTTAGGTAAATAATTCCTTAATATTGATGAATGCATTCTAGTTCCACTGGCAGATTATTTCACCTCTAACATGACATTTTTTCTAAGTTATAAGTGAAAAACAATAGTTAGTATTTAGTTTCTACTTATCCAATTAAACCTTAAAGTTCTGAAGAAACAAACATCGCAAACAGATGTGCTGCAGTTCAACTACACACTACTGCCCCCTACTGGGAGATCCCATAATGACAACAAAACTTATAAACTTCATACACGGTAAAGTTTTTTTTATTGATTATATTAATTTGGAAAGATAAGCACTATAACATGTTATAAACCAATAAACTTTTATATTTTGAGGGAAAACGCAAATGACTTTAAAAAAAAAAATAACACTAAAGGGCATAAACATTCTTTAAATAACAGAACTGTACATTTTACATGCACCCAGAAGAAAAAAAAGACAAAAACAAACTGGATGTTGAGACAGAAAACAATCACAGGCAGCTAGAAGTGAGCTAAAGCTGAAGAGACGTGATTATCAGCTGCTGGAATAAGGAAGGAGTCAGTAAGGCAACAGAAGGCGGGCGAGCAGACAGCAGGAAACCCTTAGAAAACAGAAACGTCACACCACAAAGTACTTCAGGAAAATAGAGAAACCCTTCAAAATAAAAGCCTAGAGTATTGACATGCACAGGCAGGAGCCGCAGTTTGACTGGAAACAAACCCAAACCTCTTCTCAGAGCAAACACCAGCATAGCCAGGGGACACATGCAGTATTTTTTGTCTTTTTAGGATAAAAATAATTTGATCCCTCACATTGTGTAGGTTTAACAAAAGACAAAGAACCAGAGAGCCATGTTGCACTGCATAAAGCTGCACCTGTTCAACAGGTTTCACGTGGAAGAAGGTTGCATAGGAAACAACAAAAGAGCAAACATCCAAGACTCTTCTTCAAAAGTGACACAAGAGGGCGCTCAATGCCCGCCATGACTGAGCTGTTACATAACCCACCGCAGAAATGAGCTATAGGGAGAAATCACAGGAGCACAAACAGAAAATCAGATTTTTTCACAACAAATATGAACCAAACATGGCATGCCGTCGATTAAAGTCTCTGACTGATGGCTTCATTCTTCTTCTTTGGGTTAATCAGCTAAAAACGGTGTAAAAAATATCTACACAATGTGAACCAATTAGTGCAAAAAAAAAAAAAAAAAAAGAGTTTAAGTGCATTTCTACATGGTGTCCGATGTTCACACGGTCCATCTGCTCCGGCGGTGGGGGGTTCCTTTAACTTCAGTAACAAAAACAGAAAAGTGGATCCACAGTAGCGCATGCCCTTATTCACAATCAGGTACAGTACAAGCAAATTTACAAGTCGGTACAAAATGTAAAACAAAAATCATACGCAGGGCAAGAAAATCTGCAACAGAAAGGTAAAAAAAATGCCGCAGGAAGGAACCCGAATGTTCGTCCAAAATGCGAGTAAAATAGAGCTTGTACTCGACATGATCAATTCAAAATATCTGCCATTTTTATACAGTCTCATGTTTGTAAACAGTTTGCCCTTTTTGTCTCATTTGAAAATACGCTCTAATCGGCTTTTTTCTTTTTTTTAAGAATATATATACAAGCATATATTTCAAAACATTCTGAAACCATATGTAAAGAAACATTTGAAAAAGTTTAATCCCTCCTTTTTTTTTGGTTTTTTTCTTCTTCATTTCCACCAGAACCGGGTTTTCCGCTCCAGCTGCCTAGAATCCAGCTCCTTTTTTTATTAGAGCCGCCACAGAAAACGTAAATTATGTGTTGGATTTCTGCTGCTCTTCTGCACGGTGATGGGGTTGCTATGGTGTGTAACCATGGTTATGGTGTTTCCATGGCTTCAGGGTATCTGGCGCTGAGGGGAAAAAAAAAAAAGAAACGCAGGAGGGACTTTGGCGCTCCTGGATCTTGTTTTATTCTTCTTTTTTTGGTTTGAGGAGGAGATGGGGGCTGAACTGGATGGTTTGAAACAAGATGACAAACCTGCAGCAGAGTGAACTGTTTGCTCACATTTCCAACGCGGCGGCGGCGCTCTGCGCTCAGAGTCTGTCGCTGCGGAAGGTGTCCTCCACAGACGGGTCGGGCAGCACCATGTCGGGGTCGCTGAGCATGCTCAGTCCGTCCAGGCTGAGCGGCTCGATGCGCAGCTCGTCCTCCAGCGGGAAGCCTCCCTCCGAGTCGAAGCACTCGGGAACGGTGGAGAGGGCGTTGCTGATGTCCTTGGACAGACTCGGGTTGGAGTCATCTGAGACGGAGACAACAGACGATGGAGGTGGGAGAGTCACAACACTTCCTCTCACTGCGACGCTGACATCATCAGCAGCAGCAGCAGGAGGCGGAAACTCATCAACTGGATGATTTTACACAAAATATTACAGAAGGAAAACCTTAAATGCTTCATAATCCTTCCAACCAAAAAATAAAATAAAAAAATCTTTGGTTTCCAGTTTGTTACCATAAAACAGCAACTACTGGTGGAAAAAACCCTGGAAGCCACTTTGAGGAAGTTAATTTGAAATTTAATATTGTTTTTAATGTTAATTTTGTTATTTCTGTAACATTTTAGGTACTTTTTTCATGTGAACCTACATCTGATGCTGATCTGAATTTCCACTCTGCAGGACAACTTGTGTTGTTTCAATTAATGAACATTTTCAGATTCAGTTTAATTCAGATTCAAAAACTGATCCCAAAGGGAAAATAATGTTGTTATAATTTATCAATTAAAATAATATTTTGAAGGCAAAATAATATTTTCCAGTTTCATAAATATTTTACTTTATAACTGGTTACAAATCATCCAAACACAATTTGAATGATGTAAAATGCGCATGTAAACCTCCAGGTAATCTCAACCATTTTAAGTGGTGTTTATTTCACTGTGACAAAATTGATCATGCTTCTTTTTTTATGTATTTTCCTTACATCATACTAGTAATTGATTAAACTTGATTAATTGTTTCAAGTTCTAGTTGCAGCTCAGTTTAAAGCGCCAGTCAAAAGAAGTAAACCTGAATTTCTAGAAACAGCAGGAAGCATCCTGCGCCCATATTTGGGTTTCCTCCAGAAGGAAAGAACATTTCTTTTTTATCCTTTTCTCATGTTTTAGTGTCAGACTCACCTGTGAGAATGATGTTGGGCAGCCCTCCGCTGCAGTTCGCGTACAGCATGTTGGCCCTCATGTGGGAGGGGTCCTGCAGGTTGCCATGGCTACCCCCCAGGCCGGACAGCGCCGCCTGCGAGTAGTAGAGCGAGGAGGAGGACGACGGGTCGTAGCAGGAGCCCCCTGCTGAGCAGCTCAGAGCGTTTTCCAGCAGACTGAATTGGTCCAACTGGGAGCAGATGGGAAGAAAATGGCCATCAGAGAGCAGCAGTCAGCACAGCGGCGCTCTCTGTGTCAGGAGTTTCCTCCAGCAGCATTTTATTTACAACAACAAATCAAAGCTTCATGGAGTTCTAACGCTGATTTCAGAAACGTCTGCAGCTCGTTTTGCTAAACCGTAAAGTTGCATTTTGCAAACAAACGATGCGGATTAAGAATTTTCTCCTCTCTGAATGGCAATGGGTTCAACATCTGGACCGCAGATGTGCGAACGTGTTCTTCTGCCCTCACCTGATAGGGCAGCGTCTTGTTCTGCCGGGTCGAGAACTGCTGCTCCACAAACGGGTCGCTGAAGAGCGACGCCAGGCTGTTTGCCTGGTAGGGAGGCCAAAACACAAACATTCAAACTTATTATCATTTTATTTCATTCATTACAACCAGATTTATTCATACCAGAAGCCAGAGTTTGACCCTTTGACCTGAGGTGGGCAGAGCTCCCAAAGATTTTACTCCAGTAAGAGTAGAAACATTAACAAGCTATCAAGTAAAATGAAAAATAGTATTTGGCTAAAAATACAATCAAGTCCTGAGCAACTGATGAACTTATCAATTATTTAAAGATTACATCATCAGACAGACCAAATTGTAAAGTTAAGTGGAAATTTTGGTATTTTAAGGTAGGCCTGTGACAGTAAGCAGTAAGTCAATCGATTGCATGATAAACTAAAACAAACTCAATAATTTCCATTTGCATGAATTGTCTCTTTTTTTTTCTTTTTAACCAAAAACAGGATGATAAAAGTTTTTAGTCTGGTGCTTTGGTTGCAACCTTTCTGTTGATAACTCATTTTATTTGTTGTTTCTGTTATTTTGTTTATGTATTTTGGATATTTAAAACATCTTCCAGTGTTAAATATTTATTAGATTTTAAAGTTTATTGATCTTTGAGAATGTGTTTATGTATTATTATTACATCACTATCGTTAATGTACTTGAAAGTTGTCTCAAAACAACATTATGGTGTTTCGCTTCTGTGACATTTTATCAACCAGTGTAATTTGTGACAGGTCTATTTTAAAACACAGAAAAATTATTCATAAAAGTAACAAGAAAATAACAAAATCAGGCAAAATATGTTTTTCCCAACTCGTTTTTTTTTGTCAATAAAAACTTTAACAGAAACTGCAGGTGTGTCTGAGTCTGGTGAATTTTTGGTTAAAACATGTTTGATTTTCATTCAGTGGGTAGAAAATCCAGAAATATTACTCATGTAAGAGAAGAGATGCTTCATAATAAAGTTACTCAAAGCACAGCGTTGACTATTTGTTTTTTCAAAAAAGCTACTGAAGTAAATGTGACTGAGTAAATGTAACTAGTTACTACCCAACTCTGCCTTTGACCTGCATGTTTAGTCAGATTCCACATAATTTAGAAGAATGGATAAACAAGCTGAGAGAGAAACCTGATAAGAGACGATTCATCAGGATGATGCGTTTGGAGCAAAACCTCCCAAGGACACGCAGCAGCAGAAAACCGCTGCAGCTGCTTCAGCTGTTAAATCTGATGCGTTTTTACATCGTTTCATATGTTTTTAGAGACTCAACACTCAGACCCTCACTGCCTGATTCAAATTTCAGGTTTCAATTCTGACCTGCAGAATTTGGCTGATTTCAAGTAACATTCTAAGAGTTACAATTTTAGACCCATTTGTGGAAAAATTAGCTAATAAGCGTGCTGCAGGATCCATTAGAAAGATGTAAAACAATCCTCCACAGGTCACTGCAGCAAAGTGTGACCTCTTGGGGTCACCAAGTCTTCATCGTAACCATTAAACACCATCTACATGCCACAATAAATGTAAACAATTTAAGAAACAGTGTGCAGGTCTCACCTGGCTTGTGTTGAAGTCCAGAGGGATGTTCTGAAGAGGTGAGACAGGCTGTTGGTGCTGCTGTTGGTGCTGCTGTTGATGCTGCTGTTGATGCTGCTGTTGATGCTGCTGTTGGTGCTGCTGTTGATGCTGCTGTTGATGCTGCTGATGCTGCACTGGCTGCTGGTGCGGCTGCTGTTGGTGCTGCTGGTGCGGTCGGCCGTGATCCACTGCATGCTGTGGCTGCTGGTACAGCGGGTATGGCGGAGGCGGTTCCCTCGGCATGTTGCTGGTATCCAAGGCGACGCCCTGCAGAGAGGACGGCGAGGACCCAAAAAGACACAATTGAACCTAAAGGTTGATTTGTTCTCAATGTTTTCAGTTTTTAATAGAATAAATGCAGTTTCATTCCACAAAAGAGTAACTATTGGAGTCTCAGGTGGAAATAAACCTAAAGAGTATTTTCACAGGTTGATTTCAGACCAAATCTGCACCATTTGTTACATTTTCACCTGCTGTGGTTTTATTTCACACTGCACTGAAATGGACCAAACACCTGAAAAACGTGTTTCCCTCCTCGCCTGTGGGGGCGCTGTAACAGAACCGCTGAAGGAAACGACACAAAAACCTCAAATGAAGGCACTGAGTGCAAGTTCTTTCTCAATGAAATGTAAACAAAAAGGAGTGGTGTCAAATTTTAGAATTGTAGGATTTCGCTTTCGTCTTTGATAAAACATCACAAACTATTTCTACGACAGAGGAATGCAGCCATTGTGATAGAAATAAAAAAGAAGTAAATCTCTGGTTATTTTGAGAATAATCTCAGAAACTTTCTGGAAAAAGCAAAAAAATTTCAGAACTTGAGGAGGCAAAAATTTGTGAATAACTTACTGACATTTTCTAGTAAAGACCTTGGAAATGCCTGAGTTTGAAAAGTCGAAAATGTTCAAGAAAAAAACTCACAAATTTCTAAAATCTCTCTAAAAAAGTGAAATATTTCCAATTTTTTTTAATTTATTTTTTCTAAAGTTGGTGGAATTGTACTTGTTGTTCTTGTTTTCTTTTTATGTACAATGGCCCCCATACGCTGTCGTACATTTCTCCCACTAGCGCTACACTCTCACACTTGTTTTAGTTGTATTTACCCAGAATACCCTGTGCTACAGTTCGTTTCCTGCTTTTGGAGCTGTTTCTGGTCCACCTTGCGTTCACATTTACATCCGCACCAGAGTTCACTTCAATTGAACCGAGACTGGAGTCTGATTAAATGGGACTGGTGTGAAAGCAGCTTGTGTTTCTGTGTGAAGTTGATGTACCTGTGTGATGGGGGACAGCGAGGGGGACATGGTGGGAGACAGCTGTTTGGACAGACCCCTGCGCTGCTCGGCTCCAGGAGACAGGGTGAGGGGGCTGATGGGAGCCGGCCGCCGGCGGGGCGAGCTGCTGGGCAGACGCACGGACGAATTAATGGACGGGTTGCTGAGCGACGACTGCAGCTGGCAGTTGTTGAGGGACGCCTGGATGGACGGGTTACTCAACGAGGAGGACAGACCTGCCGGGATGGAAAGACAAAAATCAGATTCACCAGCAGAACTCATGCGCATGGATTTTCCTGGTTTTCAAAGATGAAACACTGGACTGTATTGTGCGAGCGGCGAGGGAAGGGGTGAAAGGGAAACGAGCGTGGAAGAAAAGAACCGATTGTCCAGAGCCAGAAAGAGGGTCGAAATTCCTGCGTGGCTTTGGTGCTCGGCCAAGCTGAACTGTGTCCGACATGAGAGGCCGACAGCGCACCCAAAGAGGAAGGAGTGAAAGGGAGCAGCAGTGGGTGTGATCGGATCTGCGAGTGAACAAGTCAGAGACGGAGAGATCCCTCAGCGAGGCATTAATAATGTATGATCGGCTGGCGCAGAAACACGGAGCATGTTTGAGATGCTGCAGCAGTAGTTCTCACATCTGAAAGCTGAATATTAAAGCCAACAACACCAAAAATTAACAGCAGATCAGCCTCCTCTTTCAGCCGATATTCAGCCTCAGCAAAGAGGAAGCGTCTGAGAAGCTTCAAACTTCATGTTTGGGTTATGAGGCAGAAACGTGAGGAAGACGAGCCAGAAAACCAGAGAAAAGTTCTTTATCATCACCTCTGACTAGGGAGACGAGTTATCTAAAGTTGATTGATCTTATTTATGAATTAATGAATATTTGATAAGTGGAAAGTTTCTTGAAAACTTGAGTTTCCACAGGGCTGACAACATTTTTATAACATGAATAGCTACATTTTTCATCACATGCTAAATTTTTAAATGAAAAATCATTAAATTTTAACATTATTTTGTATCAGCTCTATTAAATGCTGCTTGAATAAATATGATTAAACTTGGACCTGTCTATAAAATGTAATGCAGCAGGATCTTGTTAGGTTGCAGAACAAAAAAATAAAAGAAGAAAATATTAACCTGCTGTGTACAGACAGTATTGTCAGCGGTGGCTTTTGAAGGAAAGTTAAACTTCACAAAATTAAGTACATTAACTGATGACAGTTAATGTACTTAATTAGCGTCGTGACTGTTTTTGTTTGTTTGTTTTTCACCATGCCTCTGCTTTTCCGTCATCTCACCCTCACCTCCATAGCAAATCGTTCATTTTCGGTTGAGAAGCTGACGTTGCTCCCTCAATGAGCGCTATGAAGGTGAAACTTAAAAGGAGTTTGTCGAGCGTTTATATTTCTAAACAGAACCGCATTAAGCATTTTTCATGCCATATCAGACTCGATCAGGAACTATTTACTCTTTTCATTCTGGTATGGTGCCCTGCGACAGACTGGCGACCTGTCCAGGGTGACCCCGCCTCTCGCCCGGAACGCAGCTGGAGAGGCACCAGCAACTCCTGACCCCATTAGGGACAAGGGTGACCAGATAATGGATGGATGGATTCTGGTATGGCCGCCATCTTTGTTTCTCTTACAACGTCTTTCGCTTTAACAATGACCATCGGTGCCCTCTGCTGAATGGCGGCCAAACTACACCACTCAAAGAAGTACATAAGCTGACGCTTATGTTTCTAAAATCTATTAGTTAGATTTAGTCTGACGCTATTAGTTAATCGAATGTAACTAATTTAGATCTAATTAACCATTAATTGACAATTAAATGTTTGCATCCATACATCTGATATTTGATTCTAACAGATTTTTGGATCCGTACCGCAAGTCTCCACTCACCCTGCGAGTTCCCAATGCCGAGGTGCATCATGGCGGCTGGCAGGTTTCCGGTGCTGCTGCCTCCGCTCAGGTTGGGGTAACCACTGCCGTCTTCAGGGTCCAGCGGGGTGGACAGCGGCGAGGGGAATTGCAGGTTGCTGAGGTCCGGCAGAGAGCCACCGGTACTCAGCGAGCCCTGGTAGTGGGACAGACCCGGGTTCTGCTCCGGAGACGGGAATATACTGTGGATAAAATTACGAGCGATTATTAAAAGCTGCTGTCGCTGCCATTTCAAAGCAATACTAGGGCCATTGTAGATAGAAAACAGGAAGTAAATTTACGGCAAAAAACTATGAAATTTTTAGATTAATCTCAGAAATTTGCTAGAAAAGAACTTGGAAATTTATGAATTTGAACATTGTGACTAAAGAAAGTCACTTTGTGAGAAAAGCTCCTGCACTTTCTAGTAAATTTGAAAGAAAAACAACTCTGAAATTTGAGATTAATCCCCCCCAAAAAATAAATAAAATTCTAGAAAATAACTTGAAATTCTGTAGTTTCAAAAGTCAACTTATTGACATTTTTCAAGAAAATTTCTGAAGTTAATCTAAATTTCTTCGAGCAAACTTTCAACTTTTCAAACCGAGAAATTTCCAAAGTATTTTTAAGGAAATTTTTTGAGATTAAGCTCTAAATTTCTGAGCTTGTTTCTCACCATTTCAGAAATTTTCTTAATTCTAGAAAATTTCTGAAATGTACTCTCTTTTCCGACTTTTATAGCCCTAACACCGCATTATACACAGCCACAGCTTTCTTCATCTGCTTGTTTTTTTATTCATTAACTGTCCCTATTTTATTTATTGCTAATGTTCCTATTTCTCCAACATGTGATTATGGAAATCAACCATGACTCATCATGAATTGGCACAGAACAATACAGCGAACAAATGCTTGCTTTCATAAAAACATGTTTATCAGAAACCAGCAAATCAGGCTGCAGACAGACTGCTATTCTGATCCTTTTGTTTCATTTATTTAAATTTGCATTAAAACAAACATCCTGAATCTTTGGCGGCTGATTGGAGGAGGATGTTGTATTCTGTGAAATCAAAGTATGACTCATGAATCACAGACAGCAGTTATGATGTTACAGTTACAGGGTGGCAGGTTTCATCCACAGGAAAGACATCTAAGATCTGAAACGTTTGGAGTGCATTTATTAATTACTTATACATAAATTGTGTTAATATTTTTCAGTGAAATCCACATAAATGCATTACAAATATGTGAAAAGTAGAGCTGAACTTAAACTGGTTAAGAACTAAAACAACTAAATCTATGCGATGGAAAATATGTTTTCCTGACTTTTTTCTCCTCCAGTGAAGATATTTAAATCTTTGAACTAGTTTAATTGTTTTCAGTTGTTTGTGGAAATTAATTATTTCTATAATTGTGCAGAGACTCACTTGATTCCAGGCACTTCACATGATTTAGGTCTTGATGCCAGAGACTGGACCTGAAACACAATCAAAATTAATTGATTATTATCAATCACTGATCATTTTCCACCCTCTGCCACTTTGTATGTTTAGTCATATTGCACCATACTATTTTAGGGATTGAGATACAGATATCTGAGCTTTTTATTAATTGTTTATCTTCATAAGTTTTATTTTTCTCTCCTTTTTTATTTGTCTTTTATTTTTCTCATGTCCATGATTCATCAAAAACACATAACTACCAGGAGAAGCAATTAAGTCTCATAAGCATAAAATATACTTTAAAATTACATTTAATTACAGTTCTTATAAGAGGGAAAAACTAAATAACAGAAAATTCAAAAATACTTTATTGATCTTGAAACAGATTGTTTAAAACAATCTGTTTCCCAAAATGTGTCACAAGTTAAGCATTATTAATTAGACTAAAATAAATAATACAAGTGAAATACATAAAAAAAATATAAGACGGAGTTATCATCTAAAGATAAGGACCAACAGGGAAGACAAATATCTTATCTAAAATAAATAAGACGATAGTTCTGATAAATATTTTTGGAATTTGAAATCTAATTTGTTGAACGGGAAGGTTTGCAGCGTGGGACCAGTTCATCATTTAAACACAAAATGAACCCAGATAATCATTTGGGTTCAATAATTTCTTAATATTGCTGAAAAAGTTCTACTTCTACTGGCAAATTATTTCACTAACCATGACGGCGAAAATATCTTGTTATAAGTGAAATAATAATCTCCCAATGGAACCAGTAGTTTTCAATCAATATTAAGGGATTATTGACTTAAAACAGGCTCACATTTCTTAATGAAAAGTTATTTAAAACTTAGTTTTGCCTTATTTCAAGTGTATGGAAATATTTGCATTAGAATCTAAGCCAAAATAGATTCCAAGGATATGAGATTTTGTGGAACCCAGATCGGGCCGAGATTTCTGGATTTCACAACCAAGAGATTCAGCATGGGAGTTTTTTTATTTTGTTTTTTTTTAGAGAAGACACTCAATTAGACTCAGAACCAGTGGATGGTTCCCCAGAACAGGGAACCCTGAGGGTCCAGCAGACGAGAACCGCTGACGGGCGGCCAGTGGAAGGAGCTCTTCGCAGCGTCTCTTTGAAGTCAGAGAAATACCTCGGGCTGTCGTCAACAATCGGGATTGTAGAAATGTGTGTCTGGCTCGGTTTTGTCTGTTTAGAGTGGAACAGGAAGGACTGGTTGGACCGGTGGGGGAACATGCTTCTGCCAAGTCGCGGCAGGAATTTAAGGTATTGCGATCACCCGAACTGACCCGGGCGCTTCGGCGTCGCTTGGAACACTTCACAGACCGCTCTTAAAGTGGCGGCGCATCGAATTCGCTTTGGGTTTCTACGAGGATGATGGCAGAAGTCAGGAATCTGGACTCAAAGCTCCCACCCAGACTAAATACTCTCCTCAGACAAGAGGAAACACACACTTCAGACTGACTCTGAATCTATATATCAGGATATAAAGATAACCAGAGTAGATGTGGTGATATGGACTTAAAAGTTTTATCACAATATTTTGTGGTACTATTGTGATAAAAATAAAAACAATAACAACTATTTATTGATTCTTTTTTAGAAAGCTCTAAAGCTGTGACTGCGTGTCACAGCAACACAAATACTGCTCTTGAAAAACATTCCTATTTGCTTCTGATGGACACCAGTCACATAAAGAAGTCTGATTTATATCTCCATATTTTGAAATTTATTGGTATACACTGGGAAAAAAATAGTAAAATATGTATTTCGGACAGTTTTGGGGAGTTTAAATAAGTAATTGGAATTTATTGTGACAATGATAAATCAAAACTCTTAGAATAAGATATAAGATTAAAGATATGATAAATACCCATCTCTAAACCGGAGCCTTACTGTCATGTTTGTAGCTCTGGTGATATTTCTCATTAAAAAAGAAAATCACTGAAAAACAAACAAGTGAAAAAAAGAACAGAGGGAAAAAAGGGATACAGAAAAAAATTGATAAAAAGGAAAAGAGGGAAAAAGAAAAAAAGAAAATCTAAAAAGAAAACAGGGAAACAAAAGAAAAAAGAAACAGTCTCTGTAAAAAGAAAGTACACCCTCTGCCAGTTCTGAGGTTTTAGATATCAGAACAGGATAATATGAACGTGGTGTTTACCAGGCTCTAAAATGAGTTAAATCCAATCTACAGTGTGTATAACACACAGATTCCATGCTGTCATAAATAAATAAAGCTGAAGCTTTAAATCACAGTCTGAGAAACTAAGTACACCCCATGAGTCAGCAACAGTTAGCAGCAATAACTCTCAGCAGTCTCCCTTTCAAAATGCTTTCGATAAATTTCCAAAGCATTCCAAGTCATTCTCCACTACAGAATGACTCCATCTGGGTTAAAGTTCAGCTGTTTTAAACAATCCCGTATCACGATGCCTCCACCGCTGTGCTTCACAGAGGTGAGCAGTAGGTGTAAAACCCAAACATCTCCACACTGGTCCAGTCAAAATAAACCACAGTGAGGCGTACAAACATTTTTCTGATCATGAACTTAAACCTGCTGACGTTTGGTCAGCAATGAAACAGACATTTCTATTATGTCCCATTACACAAAACAAATTAATAAATTCTTATTATCTTCCTGTTACTTTTATACAGTTTCTACGGTGCCATAGCAACAAGGTGTTGTTTTTACAACTGGGAGCAGCTGATTAGCATCTCAAAGACTCAAATAATATCTGAACTTTGATCAACCATTTTTGAAAGTGATGCATAAATAAACATGACATTGTGTTGTTAATGTTTGGTAATTACTAATATTTCACAAAAAATCTGCTCAGCAAATAATTTAAATTCTTCTTGAGGGAAGACAGAATCATTTTAAAACATTTTTCTGTTGTTTCATGCAGGCAGCAGTAAAACGATTTGATGTGAAGCAGTAAAACCTCGTTACCTTCTTGGCCTCCCACAGCTGCTTGGGGAGAGGTTTCCCAACGCCCATCAGATTCTCCTCGTTCGGCAGAGCAGGGAAGGAAAAAACTGCAGAGAGAAACACGCAAATTAACAAAAACAAAAATAAAAATCTCAATTATATTAGAAAGGGAGTAAAAAACGTGAACCCACCGTCTCCGCTGCCGTCTATGTCGGCCTCGTTGACACTAGCTGCATGCCAGCCTCCATGAACAACAGCAGGAAAGACGTGAAGAACACCAGAGCAGAGGAAGATTAGAGGATGCTTAATTAGAACCACCTGCTGTAACGAATGCCACCATGTCTGGTTCGGCAGTCAGTGCCCTGACAGGATGCTAACATGCTAACTGTTACTGAGCAGCTGTTATTAATCAAAGATGAGGAATGTTGGTTTGGACATCAAAGAAAGATGAAAACATAGAGAAACTGTTTTTCTGCAACAAAGAGAACATTCTTCCTCTTTACTGCAGGTTGATTTTGGTTTAGCCTTTCATTTGGTTGATTCCGATGAATATTTTCTGCTCAACACTTCTGTTAGGAAATAAATTAGATTTTCCTCCTTTGATCTCCTAACTGCTTGTTCCTTCTTCCTCCATCACTACGAAAACACAAAAATCTTACCCGATATGTTTGTCTAGTTTTTTGTGCAAATGAACTTGAAAAAAGACCAGACTAACTTAAAAGTATCTTTTCAGCAAAATAAAGGAGTTTGTTTTAAGTCAATAATTCCTGAAAGCTTCAGCATGATATAAGAATGTTTTTTCCATATCTATTAAAACTGCCACCATGTCAATCAACCCCCTGTACGCGCTGCTCAATGTGCAAATGGCGGAAAAACAAGTTATTACAGGAAAGCCATTTATGCTCAGTTATGAGTGGCTATGCTAACTATCCTTAGCATTGGTAGCAGACCATGTTGTGGTGAATAAGTTGCAGTGTAGCAAAGAGGAAGTGGGAGGGCATGAGCATGAGAGTGATTGACAGCGCTAAGACCCGCCACCTGGCTCTGATTGGTTGTTTCTGATTGAGGGGTGTATTTCTGCACTTTGTACTGGGAACACTGGGAAAAGGCAGAGGATGTTGATTATTTGTCTTATGTTACACTGTCACAACATAATGATCATTTTAACAAATATGTTAACAAAACTGCAGCTTTAATATTGATGAAAATACTAGTTCAACTGGTGGACTGTAACAAGACATTTTTTTATAAGTGAAAGTACGCCAGTGGATCTAGCACTTTTTCATCAATATTAAAGGAGTTGTTGACTTAAACTGCTTTATCTCGTTGAAAAGTTACTTGAAAGTTAGTTTTGTCTTATTTCAAATGTACCAAGAAATTTGCACAAGATCTAAACAGAAATACTTGGTAAGACTTGGTGTTTTTGCAGTGCATGAAATCAGACATTTCCCTTTCTGCCTCTGCTGCAGATGGGACAATGAGGCAATACAACACTGGCACCATTAAATCCCTCAGCCCCTCTTTCAACGTGTTTATTCACTGTTGCTCACACTCGCAACTCGGACGGAAGCAAGACAACTGGGATGGAAAATGGCAGGCTTGTGTCCTTGGCAGAAGGGAACTCAATATGGAGGTAGTAAATGCTAAGATGTGATCTGCACCAACCAAAAGCCTGACAGCTGCAGGGTTGAACGTTAGATCTCCGCTCATTTCCCAGAGGCAGGAAAATCAGAGAGTGTAGCAGATGTGTTTCCGCCCGGAGGGCAGAGTGAGTCAGTGCCGTAATTTCTAGTTAGCTGCTTCTTTAATCAGCCGGGACTCAACATCACTCCAAACCGGCTAGAACCCTGAGAGGTGTCAATGAGGCCCCGGGGCGTCACAGCTCGCCGCGCTCACGCGTCAGCCCGTGAGGAAGCGCTGCTCGCTCTCCAACAAGAGCTGCCTTTGTATCTCACACAGTGGTATTAAGGCTTCTTTCACACCAGACTTGTTCAGGCCACTTTAACCCAACTCCAGTTCGTTTGCCTGGAAAGTCCGGTTCGTTTGGGAAGGTGTGAATGCGAACTCTAATGCGAACTCTGTTCCGCCTACAAATCTCGGTCTCGGTTGAAGTGAACTCTGGAAAATGCAGCTTTCGAACTCTCCAAAACTACAGAGCAGGGCGTTCTGGGTAAATACAACCAAAACAAACACGCTAGCACTAGCAGAAAAGTGGCTCATGGTTTTTTTTACCAAAAGCTAAAGAGAAAGCTGCGACGGACTGGCGACCTGTCCAGGGTGACCCCGCCTCTGGCCCAAAACATTAGCTGGAGGGGCACCAGCACCTCCTGACCCCGCGAGCGACAAGGGTGTTAGAAAATGGATGGATAAAGAGAAATCCTCCAACCGGCAAAATCTGACGCCACTACATTTTTGTTTACATTTCCTAAAGAAGGAAGTTGTGCTCAGTGTCTTCTTCAGAGGATTTTTGTGCCATTCCTTTCACTGGTTCTTGGTGCAGCGCCCTCACAGGCGATGGGGGGAAAGTTGCAGTGACGTGAAAATGAACTGCAGCAGCTAAAAATGCAACAAATGTTGCAATTTTGTCCTAAATCAAAGCGAGTCTAAGAAATCGTCATAATTTAAAAGCTGTTTAAATCAAGACGATTCTTTATTTTTAAAGGAGTGGATTTTGTCTTCTTCTCTTTTCTGCTGCCTTGCATCGACACATTTTGTAAAAACTGTGATTTTTCGCATATGTTGAAGTTAGCATGTAACCAGCGGTGAACGGTAACATCGCACATTTACTTGAGTACTGTACTTAAGTATGTTTTTTGAGTATCTTTACTTTGAAAGTTTATTTTTTGAGAAACTTCTAACTTTCACCGCCACAACCTTTCTAGGAATCTTGTCATTTTGTTTGATCCCAAACGTATTTAGCGTCTGAAACCCTGAACCTCTGAACTCAACGTGTTTGAAACGGTATGGTGCCTAATATGCAGATCTGAACTGAGAAACCACACAAATTACAAATGTAGTGATTTGATGCTGGATGTAATCTTCAGAGCATCTCCAAATGCCTTCCTGATCTCATTTCTTTGTACTTCATAAGAGAAACATGACCATCAAAATGCACCAATACATTTTTAGCGTTTCTAATCAGGGAGGTTTTCTTTTTAGGAAATATTTTATTATTCCCCACAGGAAGATTCTCAACATTACAAATCAGACTTATTTACTTATTAGAAGTAAATAAAAAAGAAATTTGAATATTTAAAAAGAAAGATTGAGAGGATATTTCCATAGAGTTTGAAAGAGTTCAGTCAGAGATTGCGGTTATAAAGTTTCACTTCGACAGGCAGGAATGTGTCGCTCTGTTTTACTTCATGGCAGTCAGTAAGTTTTTCCTGTAGCAGTTCAGAAAACGATGGCGAGGATGTGAAGAAGAGTCCAATAATGTTTGTACTACTCTGAAAATACAGTAAAAATACAGAGGGGAAAAAATATTCAAGATTTAACTACAAAAAGATATCAGGTATTATTTTGCTTTTAACAAAAAAGCAATTAAATGATCACATTAGGCCAGTAGGGGGCAGTAAAGTCACCATCAATGATTAAAGAGATGAAAACTTCTAAGTAAGATCATTAATTTGTTTTTCTTTGTTAGTGAAACCAAAGCAACGTGTTTCGTTTTTGATTCCATCGACTGTTTGAACACCGACAGACCGGTACTTCCACCTGGGTCTAAGGTCACCCATTCACACACCATCCTGTGATTCATCTCTCTGAACAGGTTCGATTCAGACGGAGTGTCAGAAGCTCATTCTTAAGGTAACATCCTGTTTGAATGCGCTGAAATAAAGGAGGATTATCTGGGAAGCGGGAGAGAAAATGTCAGAAAACGAAAAGGGTTGAAAATTTCCGGGTTTGTCCGAAAGCAGAAACTGGGATTTTTAGATTTTTAGGTTTGGAGATGTGCGGACCAGCAGAGAGAGAAGCTGCCTGGATGGACTGTGTTCTCTGTTAATCAGTGACCAGAAGAACAGAAACACAAACACTATAAAGCTGGATGATAACAACCATAGGAGCTGCCTGCAAGCCCAATGCCACTGGAATTGATTTTAGAGATAAGATGTTGAATATGCAGCCAAATATCTCCATAAAATGAGAAATTCCTCCCAGATGGTGGTTTCCTGTTCTGGTTGGCGGTTTGCGTGACCCGCCGATAACATTCCACCTACTCTTTCATGGTATAACATGTGATGTCTCATGGTCGTTTACACTCTCTCACACAAAAGACAAAACACGCAGAAAGTTTGTCTGACAGCAAGAAACACATGCAAGGCCGAGCGTGTTGTGGTTCCTTTTCAGATTTATAGATTCCTCTGACAGTTCTGAGGCATTCTGCACATGTGGGTTGAAAATATTTATTATTTTATGTTCCACAAACCACAAAACATCATAATAATGGAGTTTGGTTTGGTAAATAACTGTTTCATTTCTTTTTATGGGACAAACATGGATTAGTGCTAAAATCTGGATACAGAAATCTGTTATTATTTTTATGCCATAAATGCTAAACTCGATCAACAAACGTTCGGTCAAGTTTAAAACCCTAATCTAAGAGGATCTATAATTGTGAAATAATTTGACACAGAAGTACACTTGAACTTTAAAAAGTTACTTAAATTTTCCAACACACTCTTCTTGTGGTAAAAAAAAAAAAAAACATTTTATGAGACAATAGAGGAGATTTTGGATCCAGTTTAAAGAACTCACTCCCTCACCTGATTTCTAGCCTTTCTGTTCAACATTATGATCAGAAATGGATAGAGATTTTCACAAAACTTTCTGTAAATTTGACTTTCTTTGACGAAAAACTGTTCACAAAAATGAAATATTTAGTGAGCCATGCGTCTGTAAAGCAGCGAGGTTCAGGCTAGCAACAGAGCAGATAGCCTCACTAGATAACTGCTTGATTTCAGTTTGTTGGACTTCAGGATGAAATAAATGAGAAAATAATCAGCAATACTTTTTCACTGATTATTTATTGCTAGAAAATGTATGAAATATTCACATGAAAATGCAGCTTTCGAAGTTGAAATACTCTGGTGCACTGCTAATTAACATCTTACTGCCTGAACACAACACTGACTAAAATTCAAATGTTTGTTAGAAGATTCTAAAACCATTACTGATTCATTCAAATAAGCATTAGGGTTAGTTACTGCTGTATTTTTGTCAAAGGACAATTAATTTTAGACTTTGTGAACAAAAACGTTTAAGGACGATGTTTCTAATAGAATGCAGTTTCACTCTGGATGTTTCTGATAATTCATAATATCTGTTTAGTATCTGAAACTGAGAAGAAAAACTAAATATGTTTATTTTAGGGGCGGTTTATTGAGCTGTTAGGACAATTTCTTGTTTTGAAGCGGTGGAGCAGAAAATATCTGCAGACTGAAATTTTAAATCATATATCAAAAATAAAGTACAAAAAAGTGAGGTCAAAAGAGTTTCTCACACAAAAATACAGTCAAATAAAATTAATAAAAACAACAGAAAGTAAAAAATGAAGTGAGTAAGTGTGTGTTACTCTCACCATTGCGCTGCGGAGGACCTCGGCCCATCTGCTGGTTCATGCCGAAGGGGTCCTGAGGATTTGGGTTCATAGCGCTCGTATGCAGAGCAGAGTCCGAGTTGGTTCTGAGTAGGAGGAAGAGGAGAGTTATGCCAAGTGTTCCAGCACCTTGGACAGAGGCAGGAGGGTTTGTGAAGGCCGTAAGGGTCAGTGATTCACTCCGCTTCCTCTCTGCCTCCACGCAGGCGGCTTTTCTCTGCAGGCTCACGCTGACCTTACACTTACACCCTCACAGGATCGCACTAACCGAGCAGCACGCTGTGAGCAAAACACAAACTGCCTCTCCGACCAAACACTCACCCCGAAAGCAAGAAATGTCTGATAAATAGTTACCAGTGCAGTGTAACTACTGTCATTTAGTGCAGCTTGGACAGTTAATAAAAAGGATTTTTTTTCACAATATAAATTTGTTTGAACCTTAATCCAGACACAGGTAATAAGTGATAAAATAACCACCGGTTGAGAAATTTTTTGTATAAAATAAAGAAATTGTTGACATTTTGCTCGTTGCTAAATGTTTAGAAAGCAGAGAGAGATGGTTCAAACTTTACAACCAGCAGATTAACTGGTAACAACTAGGCTCTTATCAGTGGACCTGGAAGATATTTTAAATATCCAAAATAAAACAACCAAGAACAATAAATAAAATGGAAATAAAAGCCACACACAACTGAAACTATAAACAAAATGGATTATGATGTTTATGTGAACAAAATCGCTTTTCAAAAATATTAATAGAAATTATGAATCCAATTTTAATTTATCGGATGGATGGATGGTCTCTGGGATTGCCATCCTCACTGTTGTTTAAGGTCAGGAGTCAAAAGGACAAGAAGATACGCTGCATGGCTAAAGGTGTGCCAAGTTAGATTTATTCTAAACACAGATGTAACTCATTTCTTTGACAGAATTTACTTTTTCTTCTTCAGATTATTTTTAAAGTTTAACTGAAACATAGCGACACAAATTAAGTGGATTCTTCTCCCTCCTAGTTTCTAATAGTCCCTGAAGTTCATGCATACGTTTTAGACCTTTGTTGTTGTTTTTTTTTTCTCAAATTACCTTTTTTTTTTCTCACCAACAATTCATTTGCATGTGGACAGGCCGTGCAAAGGCACCAGAAAATCTGCGCTTCGCAAAGCGTCTCAATGTTTGTGTGGACTGGGCCAATATGCATCTCTGTACTTGTGTCTGGTAAAGGTTCAAACATGCGGACACATTAATAAATTTAAATTTTTGATGCATTTTGTTGAGATGAAGGAAATTATATTTCTGAGTCGTATATTTGCATTCAAGTAGTAGTTAATCAAAAAGCTGCACGTGTCGCTCCTCTCAAACATGCAACTTCTTTCTTTAATGTCGTTTTAATCACTGATCTAAATAAAGGTGTCCTAATTACACCCATCTACTACAAACAGGTGGGTTTTATTTTATTACATAATTAAATTTTTGCAGTAAGCTAAGAAAAAAGTTTAAAAATCAAAAGAAATTCAAAAGTTTTGAATAATTCACAGATATATTCCTATCTATATCTGAACCTATTTTTTTCATCTGCAGTTTTGTGGGAATGTTTACACTTTTGCATAAAAAGTAGTTACAATTTTTAGTGAGTAACACTATAACAAAAACATCACATGCAATTCACAGAAATAAGCCTTAAAACAGTTTATATGTGTTCCCTACACAAACTGAATAATTATTCGCTTTCATTCTTAAAACAAAGCCAAAAACAATGAATGCAATTGAATTAAGAAGTTAAATTGCTGAAAGGAAAAAAAATATTAAGTAGGAGCCATTTTGTTAAGCCGCATGGGCCAAGAGTCCTAACGCTTGGTTAGTAAGAGAAAAATTATTATTGTTTCAGGAAGAACAGATTAAAAAGATGAGTGAAAAACTGCAAAAAGAGGGAAAATAAATCCATCCACTACACTCAGACTGTGGATGTTTACATTAGTTCACCAAAGAGGAAAAGAGAGGATTACTGAGATGATAAAAATCAGATGGAGATTTACAGGAGAGACAAACCAAGAACATTACAGAAACAGGAGAACTGTTGGTCTCTGCGAGCGAGGGACAGAGCGATAAAGATAAACTGAGGAAAGGAGAGAGATTGGAGGAGGGACGGAGGGGGTCAAGGGTCACCTGTTGAGCTGTGATATTAATCTAAACCCCGGCCGTTTTTCCTCAGTCCATGGCTGCTGTTCCCTTCGAAGACAGAGGAAAACCAGGACAGACACGATTACTGGCTGAAAGAGGAGAACCCTGCCAGGAATTAGGACATGTTGGTGTTTGGACAGAAAGCTGACAGAAGAAAAACCCTGGAAAACACTCAACACAACCGTTTCATTTCAGGGGGGAAACAAGACAATTCACAGGAGAGTTACGAGTGATGAAAAACTGTCATGGAGGCTAAATGAGAGCCTGGGCTCCATTTTCTAGCTGGACGACCAAACACACAAAGCTCCTAAATATCAAATCAAACCAACCTGATGAGGTCAATGAGGTGAAAACTGGAGGCAGAGCAGGAGCTCCAGAAGGAAAAGCAGGTCATGACCTTTATTTAGGCTAAAAGCTGATTTTTTTTCTTTTTGTTTTAACCAATGAATCCCTATTTTTACCCATGAATAAACCTTTTTGTATCCTTCAACTATTGCTTGTTAGTTCATTACATAATTTGTGGAGATAAACGGTTATTAAAAAAAGGTTACAACTTCCATGAATAATATAAAACTTCCTGCATCAGAAGATATTTACATTTATTTCGGCTGTTGTTGTAGTTTAGCCAGTAACCCAGAGCAAACGTTTTGATTGGCTGTCATTCTCCAACAACCAGCCCGCAGATCCTGATTATGGGATTTATTTACTATTGCATGTTGTTTTCTGGTGGAAGAAAACATTTTTGGTGCAGTGAAAGTGGAAACAAAACTGGCACTAAACAGACGTTGGTCCCAGTTTGGATCAGAACTCAAAAATTCCCAATAAGGAACTAAAACACCAATTAGAAAATCCAGATAAACTGAAGTAAGAGAAAGAGTCAATGAAATCTTTTGGACAACTTCATGTTGTCAGCACGTTCTGTAAGTCAGTTTAATGATCATTACTTTATAAAGTGTGATTACTTTTTGAAAACTGATTCATGTTTGTACTCAGGTTTTCTTTGTTTCAGACAAACAGTCCCACTTGTTTGTCTGTGGGACAAACAAGTCCCACTTGGCCAACTCTTTAATACTCACACTCATCTCTAGAGAATCTGCTTCGGCTCTGGATTGTTGCTTCGACCTTTTTCTCGGTTTATTCTCGGAAACAATGAGACAATGAAATTTTGTCTCATTTCATTGAGACAAAAATCAAAAACACTCTAAAAAGGACTAAATACCTTTTGCTTTAGAAATACACAATGCATCAGCATTGATATCAGTATTGATTCGATAGGTAAAACTGGAGCGGTATTACTAATAATATCTAGATTGGGCGGATAATAAAAATAATAACTATTATTATTTATTTTACATTAGATTTAGAATTCCTAATTTCACTTCCTGAGCCATTTTTTGTCAGTTTCATTTTATTTATTATTTATTTTACGTTGTTCTCCTAATTGCACTGATTGAACAAATTAACGTTGTTTTTACATGTTTAAAGCTACTGGTGTTTAAGTGTGCTGTAATGGTGCAGAATTGTCATATTAATTTGTAATTCAGTTCATTTATGTTTAAAAAAAACCAGGGTGCAACAATTGTAGTTTTCTGTCCAATCTCTGACTACAGATCTTTAAAAAAGAAAAAAAACCAACAAAAGTCAGTGTACCCGTAGGTTTAACCCGTTTCCAGTGTTTTTTCCGTATCAGCTAATGCTAAACCTCAAATATGTGAGGTGAAAAATGTGGATCAGTGCATCCCTACATAACACCAAATGTTAATGTCGATATCAGCCCAAAATGTTTAAGGCCAACTTTACATTTAGTTCCAGCCACTTTGTTGCATCTACATCTGTAGCTGCTACTTGTTTCCCACCAAAAGCTCATCTGTGGCTGTTAAGCCAAGTGTTGACTGATGCACTTGAAGCGGGAAGTTTTTTTTTAAAGAAGAGTCTTTACAATCATTGTCACTATGACAACAATTAGCTCTGGATTTACCGCGGGTGTGCTGCGAGTAAACCTGCAGAGGTCTGGAGGTCGTGGATCCCTCGCTGTGAAGAGGACGCCTCTCCCAGCGTCTGCTGGGCTTTTTGCTCGCTGACATTTGCTGAGCAGTTGAAAAACAAAGCAGGCAAAATACAAACCCCTCTGTGTGTGTCAAATTACCTGGCTAAGGGATGGTCGTCACTGTGGGCAGCACACTCCATGCTTATATTTAGATATATGACGCAGGTTAAGGAATGCAGAGTAGATGCGACACTCCAAGCTTGACGACAAATCACACAAAGGAGTCGTCTTGATGTTACATCAACCACTTTCTATATGGTAAACCAGGAGCCACATCAAGATCCGGAATCCCCTCAAAGGGCCAGCAGTGGCAAAGTTTATTGATGAAACCAAATAAATAGGAATCTTTGCATTCAATTAGTAATTAGATAATATTTAACTTTTTTCACACTAATGTAATTTGGCAGAATACAGATAAAAACTGACTTGATTTCATTGATAAAATAATATTTAGGCACACAACTGTTGAAAGCTATTTATGTGAGGCTCCTGGACTGTTTTTTTTTTTTTTTTTTTTCTGTCCAACCGAGAAAAAGCTGTTTTAATGAGAAAAGAAAACTTGTTTGTTAATTTCAAGTTTTGGATCTACGGTCCAATTCATGGAAAGAAATCTGATTACGTTATTTGTTTAATCAAAAGAGCTCATGTTAATTGTTGAGTAGGTAAAAAAAAATGAAAACATTGTGCTAGTTTTAGTTTTTAAAACTAAAATTATTATTATTGTCCAGACAAAAAGTTTGGACATTATTACCCTGGAGTTTGGAGGCCACATAAAAAGTATTGGGGTCTGGATTTGGCCCCCGGGCCTTGTGTTTGACACACTTTGTTTTTTTTGTTTTAATCAATGTAGACACATGGAAAGGTTCAGACTTCTTTCTTGGCTTTTGCTTAAAAATAATTTGTTCACAAATGAGATAAAGCAGCAGCTAAAAACTGCAGCACAGCTCTCCCCAAGAGGCCGCGTTGGAAAAGTTTCAGACGGCTCTGCAGCAAGACCACTCCATTTCTGGATCCCCCAGGGAAACAGTGATTTCATCCCCAGAGAGGCTGGTGCACCAGCAGCAGGCCAAAGATGGGTGAGCGGACCAGGGGAGGGCGTGGGACCGGGCCCGGCCGCTGACCCTAAAGCAGATGCAGAACTCTGTTCAGGTCTGAAGTCTCAAGACTCCCGTTAGAGCTTTAAACCCCCGAACGGGCCCGATCCTCCATGTTCTGGCTAAAAATAAAGACATGTTCAGGAACTCCGGAGAGGAGATAAAATCTGACAAGCAGAGCGCTGGTCGCCGAGCGGATAAAGGCTGTGTGAACCACTCGGTTCCCCTGCTTTTCTGTCACGCCTCACCATCTCTGTGTACCGACCTGCTGCTTTTCGGCCTTCGTGGAACAGATCCTAGAAAGCTTCAGGACTCTGCTCTTAAAGGGACAGCTCAGAGTTTCCTCAAGTAGGACACTGTTAGCAAAATGTGTCTGTTGTCATAGTGACGGTGATTGTAAAGACTCTTCTTAAAAAAACTCCCGCTTCAAGTGCACCAGTCATCAGACACAGTTGGGCTTTCAGTGGGAAACAAACTGCAGCTACACATCTAGATGTAACAAAGTAACTGACGCTAAAAGATTTTTTTCAAACCAGCTCCAATTTTTCTAATTTTTTCTGACAAAGAATTTATAAATGCCAGGAAATATTTGCAAAAAGTGGCTTTTATTTCAATCATTCTTTCTGTAAGCTGCACAGCACAGCATCAGGGCCAAGCCACAATAAAGTTTTGTTTAATTACCACACAATAATTATAATATTTGTAGAGGAAAGACGCAGTTTACCAGAAAACCGAGAAAAAGTTGTTTTAATGAGAAAAAAGTTTCTATTGTTATCAAATCAAACATGACTTTGTCTGTCGTTTTCCTCAAAATAGATTCAGTTGTTTCAAAGTCCTGCTACTGATAATGATTAGATACTGATGTGTTAAAAGTATTTTCTTATCTCTAAAAGCGACACTTCACAAGATGCTCAACATTCCTCATTTTAGTTTACTTTTTGTGTAAATGTTTTGATTCTAATATTACGACTGTATCCTTGTAAAAAAAAAAGAAAAAAAATCATAACCTGGTGCTAATATTCAGTCTTAAGAGTTGACCTGAATTCAAAGTCCAAATAAATAGAAGCTGTAAAACATGCTTGTCAAACAAGATGGCCCCCCTCTGCGCACTGATGTCACTCTGAACTGTGGAAAACTAAGGAGTGAAAAAAATCCAGATATTCCGAAAATTTTATCTTCAAAAACCAAAAATTCAATGAATCAGTAAATCGATTGATCGCCCACTCCCAATATGAGAAATCAGTGGTTTTTCCTTTGCAGGTAAAATAATGTCTTCTCAACCATTCTCATTAGAGCCCACTTCAAAATAAAACTGAACTAACAACATAAATTGGAGCTTTTTAACAGCAGCATCAATAAGTGGGGGAGGGGCGGCTGTATAATGTATTATCCTGCCACAGTTTGTAGATTTTCAAGGCTCTTTGATTGTTTGTTTTGCAACCCAGGGTTGTTAATCAGAGGTCAGCGGGGGGCATTTAATCACCCGACTCGTTTTCTCTCACTGCTGGCTCCTGATTGCCTCACCTTTACGTTTCCAACTCATCAGATGTTTTCCTGATGAAACACTGATCAACAAGTTTCTTAATATCCGTGTCAGCCTTCCTAAAGTACACACGCCACATGTCTTCTGCTTCCTGTTGCTCCTGGTGCGACTGGCACTGCAGATGTTTGCAGCAGTGAAACAGTTAAAGCTGCTCTGAGGCTCTCGTCCACAGCCGACTAACGATAATGAAGCACAGATGTAGCTGGAGTTGTAAACACTTACCGCCCCTCTTTCCCAGGAGATGGACAAGCGGGGAATCTGCCCTCACAGCCAAAACACTTCACATGGACAATGTTTAGATATGAAGGGCTTTTTGTACTCTCAACATACTCTTGTATTACTCCCAGTGATGGAGGCTTTTTGCCCTGATGATAATTAGTAAACACAAACAGTCTTTGTTTCCTCTACAACGCTGAGCCGCGTCTTCATTCTGATACAAAACAGGAATATGGAGCAATAAAAACATCTGATTTCAGGCTGAGATCCAAAGATCCGATACTAATATTTGTATTGGTTCCCACAAGTCTACCATCTTGGTAGGCAAACGGAATGCATAAGCCCCCATTGCTTCCAGACCAACAAAAAATATGTTGACACTCTTAACAAGTGTGAGAAAATTATACAGAAACAAAATGGCTGCTGTCAGGATCGACCCATATGAGATGGAGAATGAAAACCAAGTCGTCTGACATGCCTCTGATCTCACACTACGACACGGTTCACTACTAAGTGAACATGAAGAGTGCGTACACCATGGAGGAGCTTCGGTCCTGAAATCCATGGATGCACATATTCAACGTTTCAACGGCTTTGTAAAGATGAACAAGGTCCTGGTGATTGACAGAGTCATGCAGCAACACACACAGGTTACATGTCCGTCTTAGCTGGCAAATAAAAGCTACATTAGCTAAGCTAATTTTGCTAGTTCAGCAGTAGGTACTACAGTAAATATGTAATATTTATCTTAGTATTACAAGTAGGTGGACAGAATACTCAAATTGTAACTGAGTAGCAGTTGAAATGTACTTAAACTTATTGTTTATAAGTTGGGAATGAGGCAAGAGTTAGTTCTAAGCTTGATGCTTGTTTATTGTTGTCATAGCAACTTCATAGCAACTGCCTTTCAGGGGAAGTTGACCGAAGTGTCACATCATATGAGAACTATTTATTGAAAAGAATTGCAGATCGGGAATTGGTGACAAGGCGCCCAATCCATGAGGGCGGATCTGTTCAGTCTAACTCTATGATTTGTACTGAGCGTAACATCATACTTTATTATTTATTTTACATCATTTTTGGCATTCCTAATTGCTCTTTCTGAACCATTTTTACAAGATTCACCAAAGTAGTCAAGCTATTGTTTTTGTCAGTTTCGGTTTCTTTATTATTTATTTTACATCAGCTGTTCCACTGACTGAACAAATTGAAGTTGAGTTACTTTTAAAGATTTGACTAAGCTTGTGAAGCCGCTGGTATATTTAAATGTTCTGTACTGGTGCAGATGTAACCTGGTTGAATTTCTCTTTTGTTATAAAATAAAATTCAACCAGGTTACACAGAGTTCCCAAATACATTTGTAATTCAGTACATAGTATATGTCTGTTTTAAGTCATTTCAGCACCTTTATTCTGCGTTGGACGGTACTAAGCCTCAGGTATCTGTATCTGTAAAATGTGGATTGGTGCGTTCCTGGTTTTCATGCTGATACGTGGTGCAGTTTAATTTTTTTGCAGGTGACTTTTAATGGTAGATTTCCTAAAATCTGGTTGCTCTTCAGGCTCTGAAAACTATCTTGCATGTTTGGACTGGGCCAGCTGAAGTGCCACTGAGGCCCTCCTATGTGTCCCTGTGTTTTCACAGGCGATGTGGGCCAAACTCCACAGCTACAGAGGAAGTTTCTCTCGGATGCATGCTGTGACGGCAATCTGCTGCAGGTTGGAGCAGGAGGCTCAATATGGCCTGCAGCAACATGATAGCAATGCATGTTTGGAAGAGACCGAAAAGATACAATAATAATACTTCAAAAGAAATGTGGCAGTTATGAGTTAAACAATCTTTAGTACTGCTGAATGAATGAGTCTCATGCAGTGAGGTCAGATTCTGAACATTAAATTTGCAAATTTACAGTCGATATCCTTATTTTCTTTTTATTTACTTGTTGGGTTTTTGTGTGTGTTGAAGCAAGAATCTAAAACCTTTTTAGGAATATGTATATATAAAGAGTAAAACAGCAGATATAGGCGATATAAGCAAGTATTCTATCAGGCCTGGACATTGGCCCAAATTATGCATCAGTGCATCCTTATGCCAAAATATGTAGCCTGTTTTGTCATGATAACAGTTTCCTTATCACTAGTAAGCCATATTTTTTACCTAAAATCATTGTAATAATTTCGTCTTTTAGTATTTTCTTCAACATTCTTCCAAGAGTTGCAGCAATTTCCTCCATATTGTTGTGAAAAAGTTGATCTCAGAACTCAGAGTGGTTTAAAGTTCAAAATTATTCAAGTTAGGTGATGATAACCAGCAAGTTTTTACACTAAGTGTGGGTTTCCTGCAAACTACAGCTAACAGAAGAGGCATGAAAATAAATAAATCATGAAGAGATGACAGCCAAGCATACTGAATGTGTTCTATGAAAACAGATATTTTTCTCCATTTTCCATCGAATGTTTAGAGAAACAATTAGACGCACATTTAACTGATTATCAAGGTGAATGTAATCAACCATTTATTGTACATTAATAAAATTATTTTGCTCATTCTGGAGGTCCCATTTTGTAAATATATTTCATTACTTAAAATCTAAAACTTTATGAGAATAATTAATTAAGTTTTGTTTAGAAATTATGAGCATACAGTCTTCTGGTCTTCAACCCGACCAAATGGTTCATAAAATGATTCCTTAGTGTAGAGTCGGGAAGCAACAAACTTATTATTTTAGTAATCAATTAATCAATTATTTGGTAAAAGAAATGGCACATTCCACAAATTTTTCATTTAACCTCTTAATCCTTTTTTATACAATATTACAAATACATTAAAAGATTTAAATAAATAATTCAATTCCTTTTTTAAATATGAAAATAAACATATTATTGACTAAAATGCGATAACGAAGGAGGAGAAGCTACAATCTATTTACAGATAAAGGTATTTTATCATAAATACAAATTTTTCATATTTCTTTAAAGTTTTGGGTTAAATCTTGCTCTAAATATGTTGTTTTTATAACCAAATGGTCTTTTTTTAAGTCCAGTTAACGATTAATCGATCACTATATTGGTTTTCACAAATTGATTAATCGAGGTTAATCGTTTCAGCATACTTCATTTTCCTTCGTATTCATGCGTAAAGTTGTTTTAAGTGAAGCGTCCGCTCCCAGTGCTTGGTGCCACATGTCTGTCGGAGAATCCCACCCAGCCTGACAGCGCTGACGTCGGGTTGCTCCGTAAAGACATTTGTCAGCCAACCTGTTCTGTGTCGTCAACAATGAGAGGGTGTAGGCCTTGTTCGTTTCCACAGCACAAGCTGCTACAGCGCGCTCAGCGCCGATCTTGGCCAGCGTCCGGGTCGTGGAAGAAGACGAGGCAGGGTGATTGGCAGCTGGCCAAGGCAGCATACTAAACACAAGAGCAGAGACAAAGCAAGAGAGCGAACGGGGAGGAGCCTGGCATGGCTTTTTATCTCAGCCCCATAATTCACTCCCTTATAAACACTGAGAGAAAGCTGCCGACCAATACGCTGCTGCTCTGTGTGGGCACGACCAGCGCTGGTTGGAGAAAAGAAAACCTTGTGTCTCACACTGTGCTGCACGAGTTGGGAGATTTTCAGTGACAGCACAACAAACCCTAACAGTGGAGAATCTGCTGTTGGGCATGACCTTTACAGGAAAAGGCTACCTGTCAAACACTTTCAGCTTCCATGCGGTTCACGCACCATTCTAACACTTCAAACATTTGAGCTGAAATCCCAGCAGCTCCACCCTTCAACTCAGAGCTTCCCCTCTCATTCACAACTGTGATCCGGGTTTGATAGGGAAAATTCTGGCGACTGGATCAGAACAGAGAGGAAAGACAGTGGCGTCCCGGTGAGAGGAAGCAGAATAAACAGAAACCATAAGGTTGGTCTCACCTTCTCCAGCTGTTGTCTGGCGGCGGCGACAGGTACACGGCTCCATATGGTGAGCTCTCCATGTAGGGTTATGTCAAGGAAAAGATCAACATAAAAACAGAAGTGATGGCATGAAGTCATTGCGATTAAATTTTATTGCTACAAAGAGCCTTCATGTGGCGCAAATTACACTGAACAAGTTCAACCAATAAAAAAACAACATAATTATCTGAATAAGAGCTTAAACCCTGAGCAGTTTCTCACTGTGTGTAGTAGAGCAGAACATGTTTCATCTTGCTATCACAGAGCCTGATAGTTGAGCTGATTTACGCGGGAAAAACTTTCACCAGAAGCAAACATCACAAAAAAAACAATCCAGCAACTCTTCAAAAACCTGTACTTAAAGTTTAATCAGCAGGGAGGAAGATTTTCAAAGCCTGCAGGTCTGTTGCCACTCATCACATGCAACACAAAACATGAGATAAGCCACTCAAGCGCATACAAACACAAAGTGGAGAGGACTAACACCACTGCTGAGCTTTCTCCAAACACAGACAAGGATAATTCAAGCACCTCTCTAACGTACGAGAGAGGTGCTTTTTCGCTGGGTTTCGCTTTTTTAATAAGTATCCAGCAGAGAGAGCAGTCTGAGAAACTGCGGCAGGACTCCTTAGGAGATGGACGTAATTACAATAAAATAAGAAATACCACTGCCCAACAGTAGGTGGCGATAACTGAAACACATCAAACACATTAAAATGCAAAGGAAGAACTAAAAGAGTTCAGCAGATCCTCAACAATCTGATATTTACTGAATCTATTCTCAGCGTGATCGGCTCCAGCCGGTACGGGTTGACGATTTCAACGTAAAATATCATCACAAACGCAAAATACTGGTGTTAAAAATAAATAAACAGGTAACTTCAGAGCAGCAGTTACATAATGAAGCATTATTTTTCACTAAAGATACCTTCACACAGCAGGAAAACGCAACCAAAATCCTAGTGAGGGGCACACTTCGCTAATCGCTGAGCTAATTCTTTACTTAGCGCTTTAGATGATGCTAAAACTATTTAGTGCATTTAACTCCCTAAGTTTTATAAACTTTTGCAGTTTTGATTACCAACTGTTCACCTAGTAGGACGTTTATATTCATGCTCTTATTTTGAAGTGGGTACAGATTGTTTAAGCAGCAAAATTATGTTTATTCTGTACCCAGAATGCATCGTAAACACTTTAAAATCTACATCAGTCCTGACTGAAACCATATCGTGGTCAATTAGACAAAGTTAGCGAAACTCAAAAACTATAAAAATGAAACCAGGAGTCTTGTCCTAACTCAAGTATGCTAAGATATTTGCAGAAGAAACTAAATAACAATATTTAAGACTTTGTGTTTTTGCAGTATAGTGTTTGAAATTAAATCAAAGTAAACAAAGACATAAGGATCAAGAAAAAGAGCAAATAATAAAACAGGTCAGTTCATTAAACTGCTGCTGAGGATTAATTGCTTTTGTGCAGATTTCCCTAAAGAAAACTGCACAAGGCGGCACAAGATGGTTTGATTCAAAACACTCACTACTCTCATAACATCAGTAAGACATCATCATCGTGTTTGGAAGCAGATTCCTCATTAGGTTCAGCTGTCAGGACAACATGTTGGATAAAATCAATTAAAATGGTTAGTACCGTTTCGGGTCAAAAACTAAACAGCTGAGTGATTATCTCTGATGCTCTGATGGTGGGAGATTTATACAACCCACACAAGCACACATTAGCTGGCTGCAAACAACTAAAGCTAACAGGAAGAAAACATTAACCGCTCTGCTTTTCACTCCATCCTCACCAGATTACAACCTGCTCGTAAATCTACCACTCTCACTTTATAATAGTCATAAGCTGAGCATGGCGTTTCTGCGTCACATTCATTTTAATGACTAACTCCGCTCCCGAGGCAACAATACATTTCCGTCGTCACAATCCGGAGAGCAACGTAAACACAAACAAACAAACAGGACCGACCGCATGGTCCTAGGTTCACCGTGGCAACGTGAGACACGTATGGAAGGATATCTGCCGGCCATGCTTGTCCATGGGTCGGCGATGAGGAGAGTTGATGCGGTTGCGGTCCCTGTGGACCCGCTCCACCAGCCCGTGATGGCGGGTCCCCCGGACCGAGTCCAGCCCTGAGGGGAAGCCGCCCTGTGGAGTAGACAGGAGCAGGAAGCTTACATCAAACATACAGCAGCAGCAGCAGCGTTCCCAAAAAAAAAAGTCAGTTATTCACATCTAGCATCCAGATGTTATGATCTGATTTTATTTTTCTTGAAAAGCAGCAACTTTATCCCACATTAAAGCCATTTTAATCATCCAACCCTTAATTTGAGCACTATTCAAAATGGGAAAGATAAGACAGGATGTCATTCCAGGAAGGCAGAAAGTAGCTGCAAACCAAAATCTGCAGCCTGAGCAATAATTAAAGAGGCAGTATTCTGCACAATTGACTTTTTTGAGCTTTACATCATATTTCTTTATTGAATGAATACAATCAAATTAAAAACTCCAATGTGTGGTTCTGTTACTGCAATAAAAGCTGAATTTAATTTAATGCTCTTTCGACGGATATCCTCGCTACCAATCAGCATGAAGGACGCAGTGACTCAATTTCCTGCCGGCTGAAACTCAAAGCGTGACAGGAGCGTAAAGCCCCTTTTCAGATCGATGAGGGTCCGTCTCCCTCAGAATCGGATCTGGATCATTAAAACTCAAGAATCCAACATGTCAGAACTTTACAATGTACTGAGGAGAAGTTTTCTAGGATGTTTTTGTTATTACCATGGTAAAAATAACCAGCATGAAGCTCTTTTAGCACTCCCACATGGTGCAGTTTGCTTCCTTCATAGAACAAAGATCTGCAGAAATCAACTACATCACAGACACATCTTCACAATGTAAGTTACAGATGAAGCACATGCGCTTTTTCTGTTTTAGGATTGCTGAATTAGCCAGAGAGGATTTGTTGATTTGAACAATGTTTAATAAATAATTATAAGGGGGAATCAAGGAGCCATTTAGGTTTTTTTCTGTTTTGTTCACAGAAGGATAAATGGACTCTTTGAGTAAGAGGAGCTTTCTCCCTCTGTGCTGGGATTGATTTCTGGATGGCAGCTCTACTTAAAAAGAGCTATTCTTCCAAATAACAAGGGCACCTTTACCTGGACCTGCAGCCTCCCAGCACTCCTGAGGGAGCTGACACAGAAAGAGAGAAGCTCAGCTTCTGAAAACTGTCAAGGATTAAGGCGTTGATGTTTCATTCTCCCCTCTTCGTCCATAACTCTAAATTATTCAGAGCTTCTGGAAAAGGTTTATTTGCATTTCTGTGAGTTTAGTTCCCAGTTGAGCTGTTTTTGCTGGAGAATTGCACATTAGGAGAGGCTGCCTGGCAGAACTGGCCTTGAGAAGAGGAGGCAGACCTTGATCTGGCAGATTGTGATCTAAAGATAAGCAGATTCTACAGAAAACATCCATGTTTGTGTCTTTTATTTATCTGTTCTATCCACACGGACACTTTTCTACACAATGGATTTGCTTTGTTTGTTTGAAGGGATGCGAAAGGCTTCAATAAAATAATAGAAAACATGGCTGTTTTTATCTGTTTTTACAAAAGATTGTGCTGAAGCTCCTAGAAGTTTCAGAAAAGCAGAATGGTGTTGATGTAAAACAGCTAAAAAGTCTTTGAGCTGACTGATCTCCTGCACAATAAGCCGAATCCTTGACAATCTGAAGGAATTAGTCAATGAAACTCGTCCTTGAAATGATTCATAACATTTCATTTTGCTCGCCGCCCATCAGAGCTGGAGGCGTATTACGAGTTCCCACCTGAAAATCTGCGTTGGTGTTGCCGATCTGATTGACGTTGGGGAGAGAGCCACCGTAGTACTGCACCCGGGACTGGGACAGACGGAGCTGCTGGACCTTCTGGAACTGCACCTGCGGGACGGCGAGACAAACAGGCATCAGAGAGGGAAGAACCGCTGAACTCCTTTTAACAACAGGGAAAATCCAGATGATGATGATGCTTCTGATAGGTCAATTCGCAACATTTGAGTTAAAATGAAGCACACCTGTTGAGGCATTTTAAATTATGCTTCTTTGATAGAGGTGAGGATATCCTAAGATATCCTAAGTAAGATATATAATGAGATTTAGACTGCTACGTTCTGCTTATTTTGAGCTGCTTTAGGATGTTTTGTCACTTTAAATCCAAGTAAGCTGCTGCTGGCCACGTCCCCAAATTCAACATTTACACTCACATTTGAAAAGGGCTGCAAACAGACGCACATTTATACAACCATACATCTTTGAAAAGCGGATGTGGAGCCTCATGCACAACCAGCAAGAATGCAGCAAGTGGTTTCTGGATAGTAAATTAGCAACAAAACACTTGTCTTTTCCAGCAGCCATTGTACAGGGCATACAGTGGTAAAACCAGCTGACCAAATGTGCTGGAGCTCAGCTTGGGTTGCTAGGTAACTGGCTGGGCTAGGGGTGCTAGCTCTCTTTTTCGAGGTTTGAAACGTTGGCCTGTTAGAGTAGGCTTCTGTTGCCTTTGATTACTCATAAAAAACACTTGAAATTCCTTTTTGGATCAAAAACAGCCCGTCGAAAAAATATGGTGGCCTATGTGCAAGTGGTGGCACATAGGCCACCAATTGCGACTTAACAATTGGAAGGTTTTTGAAACGATTCATTTTCCAGACACCAAAAAACATTAAATTATTGCCAAAAAAACCATCTGGGTGTTTTTTTTAAGTGCTTGGACTGTTTCTAGAAGCAGACCCAAATGGAAATACAAAAATGTGCAAAAAGTGCTCCTTATACAACATATCTCCTTTAAGAAAAACAGTCAAGATATCAGGTAGAGAAGGTTCCACATCCATACGTTCAGTTAGGTGGTTAAGAAAGAGTCTTGTACCAACATAAGCTGAAATGCCGCTCAGTGACAAAGAAGCCACGACTCCAAAACGATGCAAGATTTTCCAAGACGTTGTCCAAACAAACAAGTTTACCACCAGAGTGGTTACAAAGTGCTACAAAGTCGTTTTGGCGTGGCCAACACAAAACCCTGAACTCAGTCTCATAGAGAATCTGTGGGCAGATCTGAAAAGGTGTGGGCGAGCGACACGGCCAGCCTACAAACCTGACCCAGTTCCACCGGTTCCGTCATGAGGAATGGACAAAAACTCCAGCAAACTGCAGTGAGAAGCTTATGGAAGGAAACCCAAAGTAATATCTGATATTGCATGTTGTCTGGGACTTAAATTCCTCATTAGGACATCTCTGACAATTAAATTTTGTTTGAATGGAACCAACAAATAACCAGTAAATAAATTATGAAAAACTGTATGTTTATGAAACAGGCATTATTTTAAGATCAGGCAGGTAACTTAACCAAATAAAGTCATATTCATTAAAGTATGAACACATCCTTGTGAGTCTTATTTGACTAAAAACAGCTTTTGAAAATAACCTTTAAACAGGTAATAAAACATTTTCCATTAGGTCCACATTTCTGTGTTTAAAAATAGTTTTTATTGGTCTGATTTAATATTCTAATCTTAAATGTTATGTTTTCAGTAACTGTTAGAAAATTATCATGATTAAGAAAAATAAAGGTATTCAGATTGACATTCACTCTATGTCGGGCTGCAGTTCACTAAATTCATCTTTTATAAAACTTTTCAGTGATGTAACAACATTATGCATAAGCATAAAGCATAAGTTGCTTGTTGTGGTTTCTCTGGGGTTTTTTTTTGTCTTTCTGCAGATTTAGAGGCAGACTTCTATGGTGTTGATTTATTTTTCCTCTCTTAACTCACTTCACTTTAAACCTCTTCCCCAAATGTTGGCCTTTTTCTATTCACTGTGTCCATTACATTGAAAAAAACAAAGAAATTTCTAAAAACGTTTCATATATTTCCAGTGAAAACTGAGATACATTAATCCATATAATGTATTTCACTTGGACTTAATAGACTTTTCTGTAAATCGCTCTCCTAAGAAAAGTAAGTCAAAGATCCACCAAATTATTTATTAGAAATAATTATTCTCTTGCAAGCCTGGAAGAAGTAAAAAAGACGTTTATAAAATACTTCTTAAATCATCAAATAATTTTGTTTTCTATTTCTTAATCTTGCACCGAAGAGAAAATCCTAAACATTTTTATCAGTTTGAAGATGTTCTCTTCCAGGATGACAGAACTAATTCTGCTACTGCACAGACATAAACAAACGGCAGTAAACAACGTGCCTCCGATAGTAACTATGATGTTTCCATTAAAAAAAAACAAAAAAACATCCAATATAACACTTCTATTGTTCATCAAAATACAAACTATCTTCTGCAAAAAGCAACTGAGGGAAGTCCTGCAACTGTCTGTGCATTCAGCTACAGAGGATGGTTTCCTAAATCATTTGTTTGCTGGTGTGAATATTTAACCATCTGGTTCTAAATCCAGCTTTCCCGTGTACTGAACGGGGTCAGCAGCAGCTCACACTTTACATTCAGGTGCAACTCAAAACCACATCATTTGTGAATCTCACAGGTCAGACCAACACCGTAGGAAAATAGTGACAGAAGTTCTCTGGATGTAATTAAAGGACGATTCCCTCATTAGGGCATTTCGTCCTTCCGCTGCAACAGCAAAGTGGCATAACAACAAGACAGGAAGTGGAAGACGAGTCTGAAACGACCTCAGGATTCCTCCACTTCGTCGAGACTCAATGAGGTTCTGTTTGTGAGGACAGGTTGCGGCGTTGAGTTTCTATGTTCAAACACTTCTGTGGACCAAGGACAATAACAGAAATGTCACAGAATGTCCCCTTCATTAGAAAAGTTTCTATAGGTAAGATAAAACCAAAAAAACGCTTCAAAAACAAAAACTGGTCGTCTTGAGGTCTATTAAAGGATCATATAAGGTTCTACAGACAGAGACAGATTTTAGATGGTCCTGTCTCCAGTCTGCCGTTACCATCCATGGCTCTCCAGGCCTAATATTGCCTCCATGGAGCCACAGATGCACATCTGAACATGGTGATGACAACTGCAATTCAATATTTTGAACAGCATTAATTTACAGCCAGAAACCAAACAGTCAGAAGACATTAATATGTTAACTGGCAACATGGCTTTGATCGGCTCTGGTGTCACATAAGATAATATATGAGGACTTTCTGTTATTAGCCATCCAATATGAATACCTGAAAAGAACAGTTTGTGATCCCTGATGCATTTCTCATCTAACTAAGAGATAAACAAAGTGTAAACACTTACACACGTAGTAAATAATTTCCAAGCAAGTTCTCTGTGGGGAGTTAAAAAGCCCAACCCGAAAAGCAAAAGATCAATCAGTTGGACGAGAAATTGTGAAGTATAGCAACTCAAAGATAAAGGTTGTTAAAGTTAAATCAACTAGAGTTGAACAATACCATTAAAACAGGCAATATACAAGATACGATATCAATGGCTTCATGTTTTAGATGTTCAGCTCCAGCTGGGCTGATTAAAGTGACTGCAGGACCTCCTCTGCAGGCCAATTACTGCTGGCGAAGCCGGTTAATCAACCAGTTATTTAAGCAAAAAGGAGACACATAAAACAGGCAGAACTTGAGGTCCAGAGGAAAACCACTGTATTAAATCATTGCTGAAACTACCAGTGATGTAGGTTGTCAGGAACCCAATTGTCATCAATCTTCTCTGTCTTTTCCATCATCACAATGTCCTAAACCAATCCTCAAGGACCAGTATGAACATATATTACTATAGAATATATAGTATGATTTAGTAATAAACAACAATGGATGTTTGAGGCCTAGTTCATACACAGCCAGATATCTAAATACATTTATATGGACTTTGGATTTTCATTCACCAGAAAGATCAGTTTAATATCCTTAAAAACAATTATTTATAAAAATTCCACCAATGTGGAGATGATTGGAAATCGTCTTTGACATGATTTCCAATCACTTTACATTCTCAACATATATATCTGTTCACACAAACGAACCTCCTGGCGCCATATTTAAATCCTAACAGGAAGTCATGGTTGTTTTGAAGGAAACGGATTAGCTAACATAGGTTGTAGCTTTGCTCTTCACTGCCCCCTACGGGTTTGGCATGTTAAAAACAATACTTAGAGGAAAACGTGGGTTCATGTGGATGAAAACGTTCTATGATATTTTTTAAAACATTGTGGCAGAGATATTAATTTTTATAAAGACACAGCTACGTGTGTACAAGCCTGTAGTTCTTTTCCTGGTTCAACAAACCTACGGGTGTTTTCACAACTGAAAGTCCAGTAGACTCAGTTCAATTGGGACCAAAATTTGTTATATTTTCAACTGCTGTGGCTCTCTTTCTCATTGTACTGATTCAAACGAACCGAACCCTCAGAGCGAGCTGTTCGTCTCCCCACCCGTGAGGGCGCTGCACCAAGAACCACTGAAGGACACAACATGAAAACCTCAGACAAAGACACTGAGTGCAATTTCCTCCTTCACCAAATGTAAACAGAAATGGAGTGGCATCAGATTTTAGCGGTTGTGGAATTTCTCGTTTGTTTTTGGCTGAAGACCACGAGCCATTTCTACCGCTAACGCTATACTAGTGTGTTTTTTTTGGTTGTATTTACCCAGAATGTCCTGCGTTGTAATACACTTCCTGCTTTCAAAGGGGTCTCTAGTTTTCTTAGCACATATGCATTCAAGCCAGAACAGTGTTCACTTCAGCCAAACCGAGACCGAGGTTTGAAGGCAGAACAGAGTCACATCAGAGTCTGATACACATTCACACCTCCACAAATGAACCAGACTTTTTAGGCAAACTAACTACAGCTTAACTAAAGCAGACTTTTTTCCCCACCCAAACTTAGAGCACAACTCCAGACTACATGTACGCTGCCTCAGCACACCTGATTTCAACCAGTGGCTCTTCAACAGGCTACTCCAGATGGCATTTGGGTCGGGTGTGTTGGTTTTTCTTAACCCTGCTCCATGTTTCAAGTGTGTTTCTGCTCCAATCCAGCTGATCCTAATGACTGCATTACCTCTTCAGCATTGCATCCAACTGCATAAACCTGGTAATCAGCTACTGATATAAGTCAGCTGTGGAGCAGCACCAGAGCTGACAGAAGCTGAACTAAACAATGCAGAACCTAGACATGATATTGGTATCATTTAAAAATGTATTTAAGACTCATTTTAACCCATTACTGTGGTTTTTATGCTAACGGAACAATTTAGAGAGACAATAGAAAGACAGTTTGAATTTACAAGTCAAGTCGGTGGATCGGGATATCAGCTAGAAAATAACTTGGTTTCAGTTTCCATGTAGATCAAGTTAATATCTGAATGAATTGCACTCAAACCAGATAAGCCCATAAATATGTTATTCAATAACATTTATGTTACATGGACATCCAGCTGACTTATTTTTCAAATAAAGGGTTTAATAGAGAAAAACAATCATGTTTAACAAAATAAATGTGAAATCTGGCCATGAATAAAAGTCGACAACTTAAAAAAATGTGTTATCTTTTAAATAAAGGGGAGGGGGCAAATAATTTTTGTGGCAGCTGTAGTTCCAGATGCCACAATCAGTTATCTGTAGAGCAGTGTTCAATTATACAACTGCAGCACAGTGTATTTTAAAGGCATCAATATTGCAAATGATTAAACTAGTAAACAAACACACATACATTTTATTCTAAATAACTATAACAATAAAATAGAAATTCCTAAACATTAATATACAAATGATAAAATATTTTACAAAGTCAAATAAATTATTGAATAGGATTTTGCTGAAATTGACTAAACCACAAATTAAATATTTTCTTATATACTAGTTATTTAACAATTAAAATCAGCATGAAACAATACATAAGGGATAATTATTCTTCTAGCCAATCTGAATATTTGCATGTTTGATTTGATTTTTAAAAGCCCTTGAGCAAGGATATTCCTGCAGGTTTGACGCTTCTGCACACCTGATTTAAATAAATGTCTTATTAACGGGATTCTGCAGAACTGAAGGAAAGTTGGAGGAGGAGACAGAACCATTTGGATCATCTTCCTGCAGATGCAGGACATTGAACAACTACTTAAGATGAACATGCAAATGAGTGATTAATTTTTTCTCTTAAATTGAAATATTTTAAGTCATTTTATGTTTTGCAAGTCAACCTCCAGACTGGACCCAGCCGCATGAAGGAAAACCAAACCGATACCACAAATCTCAGCCCAATCTGTCCGACTAGCAGCAGTGGCTATCCGGGTTCAGAGGACCACATGTAGGAGAAAACGAGCTGTATTTACCCTGGATACGGTGAGGTCGGTCATCAGCTGCTCGAAGGCCCGCGTCTCCTCTGCTTGCTTCTGGTTGTGCAGCGCGATCTTCTCGCTGAACTTCCTCGGGTTGGAGCCACCTGTGCCCGCGGAGCCGGACATTGTGCGGGCCGCAGTTTAAAAACTTTAGCGGGGGGGGGTAGAAAAGTGGAAGTCCGTTCTGAAGATGAGGCGGGCGGCTGTTTATCTTCCAAAACCTCCCTGAGACGGCAGCTGCAGACCCATGAGAGTCCCTGGAAACACTCCGCACATGAGCGGCAGTACCAAGTTGCCGCAAACTGACTCCGTTCGCCTGGTCGTGCTAACGCAGCTAAGCTAACGTTAAGCTGTCATAAAAGTTATCTCCCGATTACTTTTAACGGAATAAATTAAAACTCTGCTCCTGTTTTAATGTTTGGAGATTATTCACACTTAGTTTCGAGAATAAATTGATAAACACAGCAACTTATCTGCGTATTTAACTTCATATTAGCGCATTTCAACAAACTACTTGTTTGAATGTTAGGATAACGTTAGCATGTTGCTAACATAACACAACCGAACGAACAGCGGCAGCTAACCCCCTAGCTAAGCTGCTGAACGGACCATGTCTGTAATTTTTAACAACGTATCCTTTTGTTGTCTTCCTCTGCTTTAAAAAAAAAAAAAAAAAAAAAAACAGCTCAAGTTTTTAACCTCTTCAGCTAAAGTGCTGCGACAAAACAGCGACGCTTAAACAATTTCAACAAGTGTCCGTTGGTCCCGCATTCATTGACTTGATAGAATTTCCACTTTATTTCCCCTAAAGTGAGAATAATTGGCTCCCAAACTGTCCGTGTGCGACGCAATCCACGCTGGTAGTTGGGACAGATATATCACGGCTCTCCACAGCAGAGGCGAGTCCCGAGTTAATCCACGGACAGCGCAGAGATCTCAGACAAACTCCGGTCCGACGACTCCATGAAGATAAACAAAGCAGCGCGGACGGAAACGCTCGGCTTTTCCTCGCCAATATCACACTTTTTTGAGGTGGTTAATTTCCAAAAACGGCACAGATGTTTCGTTCATGAGTCCAGGAATGACAGAGCTATAAAACGGCAGTGAGATCCACAGGCTTGTTATTCCCCCATACTGCTGCTGCCTGCGAGAAAAACATTACCTCGTTAAACTCTGTCGACGCTGCCAGTGGCCACAAGAGGGAGACAAAGTCACATTAACGATGCTGCTTTGGATAATTAACCATTTCATTCTGGGATCCAAAAATTGTTTTTCCTCTTTTCAGGCTCGTCTTTTGGCATATTTCTTTCCCCAACATGTACTTAAAAAAAGATGTTTACGTGCAATTAAAAATAACGTTGATTTATCAACTTGCTCCTGTCCTATTAACTCCTCATTTAACTTTAAAAAGTACATCAAGTCCTGTAGATTACAGTAAATGTTAAGATTATCCTGAACAAGCATGTGGACACAGTACCGAAGAACCTTTTAGCCCAGTTCAGTATGTGCCTCAACCTGTCAATCAGAAAGATGCAACTTATTAATAGGCACTAACACTAGCTTTAAGAGTGGCATTAAAATCCACACACATACAAGGAAACTGCTTCAGAGCTGTCAATGATGCATAAATAACCAGTCTGAATACCTGCAACATTTCCTCATTTGATTGCTCCTTTTATTGTCTGTAATTCCTGATTCACTTTTCTAGCTTCTGTCTTTTGTAATTATCAGATCTTCCAGACATCTTTATTAAAAAGTTATTGAATCAGCCTGAACACAGAAGTTTCTGCCATCCCAATTAAGCCAAAATATTTTAGTTTTTCAAAACTGACTCACTAAGTGCAGACCTATTTCAGTTCCAAACTGTGATTGTAGCTACACGGAGAATCACTAAATCATGAGATTGTTGCTGTGTAGAACCAAGATAGGACTTTATGGACCTCAAACTGGTTTACTGAATGTTTTAGACGTAAACCTGCTTTCCAGTCTTCTGGACAAGCATATAAGATGTCTTCATTGTTGGGGTTGCTGCAACACTGCAGCAACCGTTTATATGGGGTGGGAAGATAAATTGAATTATCCTAAAACTATGAATTTGAGCAGAAAATAGACTAGGCAAAATGACCAGCGACCAAGGAGACCAATTAATCCGTTTGCAATGTGGGAGAAAGTCAGAGTATCTGGAGAAAACCCATGCATGCACAGGGAGAACATGCAGAAAGACCCCCAATGCGGTTTGAACCCAGGAGCTTCTTTCTGCAAGGCAACAGCTGCAGCTCATTATTAATTAATATCCAATAATCACAAATCTAGCAACTTACCTCAGGAACAACCACAATGCATTGAAAGAGCTTTATTCTAAAACAGGTAGAGTACATCACAGTCTGTGCTGCAGACAGCCCCACCGACTGATAACTTTAAACAGACTGAAAATTTAACATCAGAATGACTGAGTCCACACAGAGTCCGAGTTTCAGACGAAATCAAATGATCGCCGAGGAAAACTGGATGGTGTACAGTGCCATCTGCTGGATTCCCCTCCCCACATTTATCAATGTAATACTGAACATCTCCTGCAAGAGATCCGTCTCAGGCTTAGCAAACATAAGCTATCGTTTAATGGAAACTGACAACATATAAAATATAAATAAAGACAACTTTGATGCATTTTTCATTTAAAATACAACAGAGTCTTTGCAAATCAGCAGACACGTCTTCACTGCAGCAATCATAGACCTGCTTTAATCAGAAGATAAATGGACTAAAGTGGATATATAGTCAAATATATAAAATGTGTCAAAAAGCTGATCGAGTCCATCTGAGCAAAAGTTTGGACTGCTTCAAGAAACATGGAAAAACACTAAGAGGTCAGATTAGTGCCAATATTTATTGCCCAGATGTCTAAAAAGGAGAAATATTTAGATTTTCTCATCAAATATTTACCACTTTTGTACAGTTAGGGGTGAATGTCATATCTAAAGAATTGAGCTAATTTATCATTTTCCCTTCAAAACATATTTCTGTTAGAAGCAGCAGAAAGAAGAGCTCAGTGCTTCAAAATGCTGCCATTTATTTTTCTACTGATGCTCAATGAATCTGGATTGACTAGGTAAACTGACAACTTGGAAAAAAAACAAACATCTTTACATAAAATAATCTCAATAAATCAAAGCCCGTGTACAAGATATTCAAAAATAATTCAAGCAAAAAATACAAATCTGACTTTGCTGCAGCTATGCAATTAGATGCATGGAAAACTTGGACAAAAGAGCGCATGGAGACGCACCTGATATATTTATAAAAAAGAAAAATAATGCACAGAATTTTGCATAGGCAGAAATGAGAGGTGCAGTGAGAGCAGGCGTTAAGGCAGCCCCCAGGTTCTGTTTCATTTCAGTGTCTGTAGCTCTTTGCTCCTTTTCTTTTCAGTAGAATTTCTTGTTAAGCAGGAAGATGAGCAGGTTGACGTTGACGGTGGCTTTGTCGAAGAGCTTCATCACTGCCACGCCTTCGTACTGCAGCTGGAGGAGATCCTGGGAGACAAAGACAAAAACATTAGAAAAATGTAAACTTTCGCAGGGTTTCATCAGCACCCATGAAATTAATGCAGAAATTCACGTTGATATGCAATGAATTCTGAATGATTCTCGTCTTTCTTGCTCGGAATGGTTCACAGTTTGTCCTCATGCTTTACAAGATTTGACCCCATTTTCCTGAAGACACGTCCAAATTGGCGAATCTCTGATCTATCTGATCTGGTGATCAGAGAAAAAGATCACCAGATTGTTCCTGGACTTTGTCTCCGGATTTCTTTGGAGATTTGACTTTCATCATGATGCTTCACTAACTGCTAACACAAAAATACACTGATATCACGTATGCAGAGAAACTTGGCATAAAAATAATCCATGTCCGATTTTAAAAGATTTTTATCTGGCTTTATTTTCCAAGAAAGAAATTACAAATTACAGAAAGGATTTTCAGAAAGTGGCTTTTATTTCAAACATCCCTTCTTTGAGTTGCTCAACTGAGATATGGGAATTTTTGTATAAATACTAAAATACAGTCATAATATCAGCAGAAAACGATGCAACTTTACCAGAAAAAATGTATAAAAATGACAAGAAAAAGGTTTTCATTAAAAAAAATCTACAAAATCATCTGGACCTGACGTGAGCAGCTCAGTCCGAGTTGCTCTTTCTTCAAAACAGACACAGTTGTTTACACGACTGTTTCAAGCTAAAAATAACTTAATGTATTAAAAGATTAAGTATTCGTAAAACCTAAACTACTGGATGCTCAACATTCCTCCATTGTTATTTTTCATGTTGGATTTTTTTATAAAATGACCTTATTATCCTAACATTACAACTTTATTCTTGTAATAATATGACTTTATTTGACTAGTTAAAACGATTAACTAATATTGTAGCTTGGCCCGAATATTCAACAATTCACCTGAACTTAAAGTCCAAATAAATAGAAGCTGTAAAACAAGACGGCTAACCATGAAAATACAAAAAGTGCATTGAAGAAAAAAAAAAAAAAAATCCAGAATTTTGATGAATGGAATCCTCCAAAACCAAAAAACTGATTAATCCATAAAACTGATTTATCTCTAACCCCCGACATGAAGCCAGATGGTCATTTTGGGTCATATTAACATGAACAAAATTAGTTTTTAGGCAACAATATTTTGAATTAATCTGCTTCAGATTGTTCTTTAGGACACGGTGGCGTCGCTGCCAAGCCTCCTGGTTTGCTGAAATGCAGAGCAGTACCTGATATTCTAATGGTAACGTCTCCAAATGCACGCCCATGAACTTGGCCTTCACGTCGAACACGCCAACCGTCTCGGAGGGAGAAATCTCAAAAATTGCATTCTTATATCTATAAAGGGAAAAACAAATTCACTCATGAAGAATCTGATAGAAAACACAGCAAAGTACTCAGCCTTTTATTCATTGAGCTGCAGTTCTTCACTCACTGGCTGGGCTGCAGATCATCTATTGAGATCAGAACTCCTTTCTCCTTCAGCCGAGCTGCTGTGTATTTCTGGGCAACCTGCTTACTCTTCTTGGCCTTGTTGTCGCCTGGTTTCCTTGACAACCTGACAGGAAAACATGAAGTACGCTTTCAGAACAAAGTTTCTAAGAGGTTTTTTAGGCTCTTGATGAGTTTTCTGTAGATTTCTGTAGATGTTATTCTGCTACTGGCTTTGATGTAAAAGTCTCCAAATGAAAACATTGTTTAGAGTTGATCAAAAAAATAGCATTACACCTGATGGCCACTAGGAGGCGAAAACAACATGCATTTAATTAGGAGTTTATGACTTTAAACCCTATTTGTCTGCAAATGAGTGTCTCTTTTAACCTTCCACAATGGCTCTTAATGCTGGATAAACATTAAAAAGAACTAGCAAATATTTTTCATTTCAGATATAATAAAAAGGAGAGTTTTTAACTATTTAACTATTTATCTATTCCCAGCAGTATTTGCATTGGATTTCCACAAAGTATGACACCAAAAGAACTAGTAAAATGTTTTTAGATCTGACTTGTCATTAGGTTGTAATCTATGTACTTTATGTTTTTTATTTTTACATATTTTTCATCCCTCAGAGAAAAGGTCCATCCTTTTATTTTGCTAAATTTTATCATTAACTTTATTCATTAAAATAAATAATTGGTGATAAAAATAGAAAAAAAAATAATGATAGTTCTTAAAAAACAAGCTTCCTATAGTAAATATTTATATAATCTTATGAGCGGTGTTTTTTCAAAAAGTTGTGTGACATTTTAATCGGTAACACTTTATTAGACGGGTTGTGAATAAGACTGTCATAACACCGTCATAAACATGAGTAAGTTTTCATGAATATTTATGACTGTTGTCATAAAGTGTCATTCGGTAAATCATGACACTTTTAATACAAAGTTGACATTATTCAAAATGTCTTTGTTATGACAACTTGACATTAACCAAGAAATCATAATCTGACAAATTTGTGATAAAAGTATTACTGATTAAACTTTAAAAATTATGTCGATTTATGTTAGTAAAACTAAAGTTTAATTAGTAATACTTTAATACTTTTATAAACTCTACAAAAGGAGCAGAGAGATTGTTTTAAATGCTTTTTGCTGCCTCCTAAGTGCTTTTGGCCCTCATGGCTGTAAGGAGGATCACCTGCAGGACCCCAGGTGTGACGTCTACTTACTTGCCCTTGCTGGCCAGGTTGTCCATGCACGTCTTGATGTACTGGTTGTAGGAATCGATCTGCATGTTGTAGAAGGTGGTTTTTGAATTCAGGCCTGAGTTGGTCTGCTGAAGCTTCACCAGCTCGGCTTTCCTGCGCTGCCGATACCGTCTCTGGTTCCTGATGTCCTGCAGCACACACACACACACACACACACACACACACGCACACCCACGCACACACACACGCACACACACACACACACACACACACACATCATATTAAAACCAGGGTAATAATGGGAGCCTGGTGTTTAGGTATTTCAGTATAGTCTAGTTTTATTTTATTTTGTTTCTCTAATTCAGTTAATTTAATTAGTTATTAGAGTGTTTTCTCTCTTTCTACCAAAACTGGATGTTAAAAATCTTCACTCTGGTCTCAACTAGCTTTTCTTTGATGGAAAATTTTGTTTACAGAGACTTCATTATTCATCATATTTGTTGTGTCTGTTTTTATTTTTATTTTAGATATTTGAGAGTGTTAAATGTTTATTAGAGTTTATTGATCTATGTGTTAATATTGACAAGCCTTTTTGCTAGTTTTTATCAGTTAAATGTTGTTTTTCTTTATTATCTGTATCAGAAGTTGCTTTTTTCAAATTTTGGTTAATATTTAGATGCAGAGTTCAAAAAGGTTTAAGTATTGCACTGTGATTATGTTTACATTGATTGGGTAATGGATACTGAACCAAATGTATTTATTCAAATATTGTTGAAGAACCGACTGACTGGCGTTTTCTCTCGTTTGCTGCCGCCATTTTGGAGACTAAACATACACGGCTTGAGTGGGGGGAAAAAAATCAAATTTCACATCAGTTCAAAAGATCAATAAATAAATTAAAACACTAAAACAAATGACATTATAGCTATAATTTCAGTAGGTTTAGTCATATAGTTTTTCTACCCATTTATTACCATTTTTATTTATTTCAGAAAACAAAAATGTTTAATTTCAGTTTTCATTATTTTGCTAATTTTGATTGAAACTGAAGCGGCTGTTATTTAAACCCAACAGAGAAAGAGTTTATTTTTCCAACCTTGGCGATGTCGTTGATGAGGTCCTGGTAGCGGTTCTCTGGGTGGACCTTCCCGAGCTCGGCCAGTCGCTGCAGGTTGCTCTTGATCTTGTCCTTTTTGCCCTGCAGGGTCAGGCTGTCGTCCACCACCGGCTTCACCTGCTTCATCTTCTCTGGGGTCTTTGCATCCCTGATGGCTCTCCTCTGCATGGCGCGCTGGTACTCCGCTTCCTGAAAGCACAAAAATAACACGCCCTCAATAACTACATGAAAAATGTTAACCTGGTTGCAACTTTTGGGCTTTTAAGGCCTGAAAACGCAACGTGCAACTGCAATAATAGTTAAAAATCTCTGGGATTTGTTCACTAATGAGCGGAAAGATGAAGAGGTACTGCAGGAAGACCTTCCCAGAAGTTGATTTATCCATTTCAGAACCAGGTTAAATGTGTGTTTTGGATTGTTTTCCTGTTGGGACAGAACCGCACAGCATTCTGGGGGATGTAGGCAGAGGAAAGGCTTTAGACACTCAACCTCTCATAGCCAGGTAAGCTAGGTGGTCGAACCAACTAACTCACTCGCTCGCTCTTTGGTCACCTAGCAACGACCTGCTGAGTAACTTCTGGTCACCTAGCAACGACCTGTTGAGTAATTTGCGTAGCAGCAGTTTCAGGTTATGCTACTTTGCCTCAAACTACTTAAAAATAAAAAAACAACGCAGTGGAATGAAAACTGTGGATAAATCAGGACAGGTCACGCCGCCAGTTTGCCTGTGGTTCAGACATTTAAAACACAAAACTAATCAATAATTATTGATTAAACTAAACGTTTTTGAAGCTACCAGAAACGTGATTGTGCTAAAAGAAAAATTTGCTCATATTGGCTCATTAGCTAAAATACATCTCTGGATACTTGTGCATTTATTTAGCCAGATATTAATACAGGTGATTGAAGAATGATTGGATTTTCTGAAGGTTTCTTTTCTTGGACTTTGGCTGCTTTTATGGTTTGTTTCCCCAAACTGTGATAACATCCTGTGTGCTTAAAAGCAAAATGAGGAAAGATGTGTCATTATGAAAAAAATGACTAGGACTGTCTGGTTAAAAAACAGAAGTTATCAAAACATCAGGAGTTGTTCAACACTTCTGCTCAACACAGTGTGGATATAACTGATTTGATGGAAATTTACAGTAGATAAACAGCAGAGCAATCAGAATAACTAATGACAGAACGACTCCATGAAGGAATTTCTCTGGGTCTGAAATTTTTCATTTTCAAAAAGAGGATGTTGCCAAATAGGTGGGAAGTGCAACTCTGTTTGCACATTATCCGTCACAAAGTGAAGTCAGCTTCTGTCTTCAAGTATGTTAAGTTCCCATTTTGTGCTTCAAGGTAACACTGTAGTTTTCCACTGTAATCAAAGAAACAAACGCTGTGGACTTGGCTAAATGCTGGGCGCCCTCTGGTGTCTGTTTGAAGCAATGACTCAAATTATTAATTTTCACCACATCCAACCTGCTCTGGAGATGCTGTTGAATCCAGGATCTCAGTCAGCGTCTCTCCAGGCTGGAACCGGATGACATCCACAATGAGCCTCTTGGTGCTGGAAACGATAAAACGAAGATGAAAATGTTTCTGATACATTCCAGTAGATCTTCCTATAGGGGCCAAACTCACTTGAGCAGGAGAGTCTTGGCGTCCATCTCTGTATTGGCCTCACCGGGAACGTCAAACTTGTTGGTGAGCGTGAGTGAGACCTCCGTCTTTCCCATCAGCTCTTTGTTGGGATCATCCGGAGGAAGGGGATTTTCACCTGACAGACAGATGGAGGGCAGAAACGGTCAGAAACTGCTCTCAATAAACAATGTTGCCAAATCATGAAAGTAAAGTGGCGCTCATTTGATTAAAACAAAATAAAATAAATCTACATTTTTGGTTCATTCTGTGGTTTTTACCCTTGCAGGAGACATAGTATGCTCCCTATAACTAGTTAGCATATGTCTATGGTCTATACAAAACATGTTCATGACATTTTTTTTTTTTTTCACAAAATCTGTCTGGGATAATGAGATTTTAGTCTGCTCAGGTCTGCCTAGTTTGAGCTCCTTTCAGAATAACCTATTTTAGGGCGTCTTATCACTTTAAATCCTGCTGCTGGCCACGCCCCCAAACTAAATGTTTGCACTCGCACAAGAAAATGGCTGCAAACAGATGCATAATGATACAACTGTGCGTCTTTAAAAAGCAAAAGTGGAGCCTCCTGCACAATTAACAAGAATGCAGCAAGTGGTTTCTGGATAGTAAATTAGCAACAAAACACTTGTCTTTTCTAGCAGCCATTGTAAAACCAGCTGACCAAATGGGCTTCACTCGTTTTCCCGACACAAAAAAAACATGAACTTATTGCCAAAAACTGGCTGTTTTGTTTGTTCTTTTTTTTGTTTGTTTGTTTTTAGTCTATTTTTAGAAGCAGTAGAAACCCAAACGGAAGTACAAAATGTAAATTTTTGCATAACACGGCCATTTTGAAAATCTGGTTTGACGAGTCAGTTTAGGGCCAGAACAGATTAGAGACATTTTAAAATAATCTGGCCGTTTTAATCCACTCACCAATAAGAGACTCCACAGTGGGAACTTCCCCCAGGTCCGTGAGCAGCTCATGGATGGGGTCATTGTGTTCAGGTGCAATGGCGTCCTGGTGATCCAGCAGCAGCTAACAGAACACAAAAGATTGCTTGTTTTAATCAAATAATCTTGGAATAATCAATTTTAGAACGGGGTGATTTAAACTCACAGTGTGAGTGTTTATAATCTCTCCAATGGAGATGTAGATGACAGGTTTGGTGACTGTGACCAAGTCTGAGTACTGGTCAACATTGAATTTATCTTCAAGTGAGGGAACGTCACATGCAGCCAAAAAGAAACGCCTGTGAAAGAAGAAGAAAATAATGAGTTTGTAAAAACAAAAGGAACATTTTCGGCAGTAATATTCAGAAGTATTAACATTTGAGACCTGAACTTCTGGTGGGAGGAGCTGAGATATTCGTTGATGGGGTTGAGATGAGCGTTATCTCCCAGGAACATCTTGTTGGACGCAGCGTGCTGAAGCATCTTGGCCACAGAACCCAGGTTCCTTCTTTGCTCAGTGGTAAGCTGACCACCAGCAGACACCTCAATGATGTCGAAGGCATCAGGTGCTACAATAGCAGGGTTCATGTAGCGGTAATACAAAAGGTTCCCCACGATCTGCAAAGTTGAAATGGCTCCATCACTTCAATGGTGATACTCAGAACAAGTGGTATTAGTGCAAATAATCTTTTTTCCCATTTTACAAGACCTTTAGCATAAGTATGAAGGAAGTGGGGATTTAACAGTTCAGTCAATGCTTCAGAGAGATGCAGAAATGTCTAAATGATAGAGAGCAGCATGAAAGAAAGCCGAAAAAGGTGGCTTGGCTCACCTTAGTGTCAGCAGAGATAAGGAAGTAGCTGAAAATCGACAGAGAGAAACTGGAGCTGGTTGGAAACGTGGAAGGAAGAGGGCAACACCAGAAGAAGATAAAGGAAAGAGATGTGTAACAAAGAAAGGCAGAACTGGAAGAAAATGGGCATGAAAACTGTTAAATGATTGGCAGCAGTAAACTTAAGTCAATGGGTTGGAGATAATGGGTCAATTAAACACACTTTATGTCAAAATCGTTTAAAAACTAATATTCACTGTTGATTACTGTGATAACATCCTTAATTATTGTTACCATATGATGAGCCACAGTTCATCACTATGATTAATACAAACATTAGCATAAAGGCTTCAATAGTTAATTAGTGATCAATTACCATAAGATCATCCATAGTTTATGATTAATGCAAACATTAGAATGCCAACAATTGACAAGAGGATTCTAACATTCATGGTAAATTGTGATAAATGCTTGCATTAGCATGCTGATGTACGCTAACAGCTTAAACATTGTCAGTACTGACATTAGCATACTAGCTTCCACAGGATTATTATGATTAACAGCTACTTAATTATTTTTAATGCTAACAATAGCTTTTTTCATGCTATTGTTAGCACGCTAAAAATAGCATGCTAAAATCCATTATCAACTTTAGCATGCTAACTTCCATGGTTAGTTGTTATGATTAAACATTAGCATAATAATGTTATGCTAATGTTATTGTGCATAACATGAGGTTATGTTATTGCTATGTTGCTTATGTTTATTGCTAACATCAGAATGCTAAGATACATCATTTTTATTTGGGTTGACATTAGAGGCCATCAGCCCTAAGTGATTATTGTTATTAGATACAATATCCACAGTTGATTTAGATTGTCAACTTTAGCAAGATTAGCAACCAAAGTTAGTTATTTTGATTAATGCTAACATTGCTATGCTTCAGTCTACCGTTGATTATTACAATTGTTAACCAAAAAAGCTGAAGATCTCGTTCAACGAGTCGAGCCTTCAGTGAGTATGTCCTCTAAAGTTGAGCCTCCAGAGCACCTACAAGTATCTAAAGTTGGTCATTACGACTAACATTAACATCCTAATATCCATGTCTGTTGTTATTACTAGCCTATTATGCTAACATCCTCAGTTAATTATCGTTACTATTGATGAAATTCATATGATAACATCAGCTGACCATAATTAATTCTCACATTACCGTTTCCCAAAGTTAACCATTTTGATTTCCAAACTCATTACGTAGGTAAATCTGAAATCATTTGTCATGCAGCATAAATAAGTTTTTGTTTTGTGGAAACTGACAGAAATAACTTAACAAATGACGACGCAAACCTTAAGCAGCTCATCCTCCGTAGAATCTGGGAACTTCTCTTGTAGAGTGTCTTTTAGCACCTTGGAGATGAACCGCATTCCATATCTGAGACACACAAGCAACAAAGTGATGTAAAATTGGAAAATCTGACTATGTTGGGGGAAAAAAAAAATCAACACGTCTTTATTATGATAAATGAGGAACGTACGGAATTTTATCCACAGAGACGATTATCGCTGACAGGAATTTGTCAGTGATGCTCTTCATGTGCTTGATGGAGGCCTCCAGTCTCGTCCTAACCTCCTCATGAGACATGGCTTGTTCTGGAGTCACGTCGTAAGGCAGCTTACTGTTAACAAGACAACAAAGAAACAAAACTAAATCAACAAGTTCACCCAGGAATGGTGGAGTTGGGGAAAAGCTAAGGCAAACTGACTTGTAGTTCTTAAAAAAGAACATTTTCCAGAAACAAAATGGTAGAAGCTGTCCATAACTTCTCAATGTTCATTTTGAAATGTTTAGATATGTTTCATATATTTAATGGCAATAAACACTTCTCAATTGAGAAAGCTATAAATAATTTGACAGCAAAAATGTTTCTTTGAACCACTGATACAAATAACACATCAACAAAAATATTTGGTCAGTAATTTGTGCAGAAATGTCAGATATCTTGCAGCTGAATACCAGGAAAAAACCATGGACCATTAAATAGTAAACGTCTTCATTTTCTCAAAAGAAGGAAAGGACAACATAGATAAAATAAGAGGAATCAGACTCTCAGTGCTCAGTGGTTCTGCCGTGTTTAATCAGAGCGAAGAGAGATGATAAAAATAGATATGAGTGTCATCAGCATAGAGAGGAAACAACACACTCCATGAGATAATAAGCTGGTATTTTCATCATCATTTTCATCAATTACACAAAAAACAAACAGTTAAAACTACTATATCTAGAATGAACAAGGACTGAAAACAAATCCCATCTTATGATGCAACCCGACCCGTATCTCACCTCGCTTCTCCAGTCTGCGACTCCATCTGGTTCACCCAGCCTTTGTAGATGTCCACTGGGTCCGTCTTGATGTTTAGCGTTTTGTCGTCCATAATCTCTTTGACCACAGGTGCCAGGATCTGGCGCAGTGCGTTCTGTCCTCGTGCGCCTCTGTGGAAGCTCACCACCATCTTGATTACTGTTGGATTTCCTGTTACAATCTCCTTCATCTGGTCCACTTTTGACCTACAAGCAGTTTAACAATATAGTGAGTTAGTAGATACTGATATTGGGACATACAGTGTTGCATTAGGTTAACTATATAGGCAATCATCTAAACACACTTAGGCACTCTTTAAAATGGCCAAGACAAGAGAACACGACATTTGTGTAATGCAGATGTGATTTCAGTTTTGTAAGTTGGGAAATGATTACATCAAGATTGTTACTTGAATAAACTTGAAAAAATTACAAGGATGCAGAAACAACTGGAACTGTGACAAACAGGGACAAAGTCTCAAGTATACCTTGCCCCATCCACTATGAGGGCATCTCCACGACAACCCTTAGCCGTTAGCTACATGCTAATGGGCTGTTTAAAAAAGGCCGTTTCGGACTCACCATCACAGCTTGCTGCCAGGAAAAACTTATAACTTAGCAAAATGTAGAAAGATTGAGACATTGTTAAAACAGTCACATGATCTGTTGAACGAAACTCCAGATGTGATGATTCTGAGAAACTGGTGAAAATCCAGAGTAAACCAAGTCAACATCAATAGTCAATATCACATTTAACTGAGTTTTGTAGGTTAAATATTAAAAATGTTTTATTTGCATTGCTATGGCACTTGAGTTAATGTAGTTTTTGATTGTTGGTTCTATGTTGCACGACTTTGTGTTTATTATGTAAAGCACTTTGAAATGCCTTGCTGCTGAAATGTGCTATACAAATAAAATTTGACAGGTTAGACAGTTAGACTGGACAAAACTTTTTGTATGTTTGCTATTGATCAATTACCAACATAATTGGCACCCAATGTGGGACTTTACCCGCAACCCCGACATTAATAGTCTCAACTCCACCGAGCTAACTGGAATGGAGACTCATATTTATAGAGTGCAGAGCATGTTGGACGTCACGTCTTTCACTTCAGATGCAGACGGCATTATAAACAGAACGCAACAACTGACTCATAATGCTCCTCAGCGTAAACCGACCCATAAAAGCTGACTCAGTTAGACAGTGGCATTCTACTCTTGTGAAACTAATAGCATTAGTTATGATATCAGGACTTTGTTTCTTACTTAATCTCCTCCTGCAGAGCAGTTTTGAAGAGCTTCAGGAGCAGGTACTCCTCCCTCTGGTTTGAGGCATAGTTATACAGGGTGAAGATGACAGAGTCCATGAACTTTGTAGATTTATTCTGTGGCATCTGGAAGATCAACTTGGCCAGATATGTTGGGTTGGTCTACAATGAATCAGATGGAAAGAGAGGAGTTAACAGGTGGATTTGAGACAGGAATTCAGCAACAGACAAATACTGTGAAGGATTGTCACCTGTAAAAGGTAAAAGAGATGCTGATAGGCCTCAAGCTTGACTCTCTTCTCCTTGCTGAGAGCCTTAAGGCCTCCCCTCTGCTTGTTCATCATCATCATGTCGGACAACTGGCCCTTATTCTTCTTGGTCAGCTTCTTGCTGTGGGACACCACCTCCTGAAGGGTGATCTTGTTCTTCACCAGCAGGCCAATCTTGATGTCCATCAGGTTCAAGTCGTTCTCCAGCTGCTGGTTGGAGCGGATGTTTGTGACCACCTCCTCCCGGAGCCGCATCAGCTCTAGCTCCTCCTGGAAGTCCTGGTCACTGTGATCCAGCAGGTGGACAAACTTCCTCACCACCGCCATTGGGGGATTTTCGGCATTGACTGTGGAAAGTTTGCAGAAATGTCACTTGACCACTAAACTCAAGAGGCCATGTGACAAAGTGGGTGACCAACTTGGCCAGGCTATCCCACCTTTCATCTCCTACTTACTCAGAGTCTTGTAGTCATCCCTCGCCTTGTTAGCTCTGATGAATGCCTGGATCTTCACCACATCATCAATCTGCAGCGCAAAACATTAATCAGCGAGTCAAAGATTTCAATCCACATTGATTCAGAAAGGAAAGTAACCTTTCTGATGAGTTGAAATAGGTTAAAGATCTCAAAACATCGAGGAACAATCTAAAGATATTCAAAATCAGATAAAGTAATTGACCGGGAAAGGGTTACCAAGTCATTCCTAAGGGATTCCAAGAGAACCACCAGCCAAAATTACTGAAAGAGTGCATCAGCAACTCCTCCAAGAGAAATAAGAGCCAAGAACAACATTTTGGTACGTTCATGTTTGAAACTCTCCGAGAGTGAATGAATTTAAACAATCAGGGAGCGATTACTTTTTATAGTCTCAGGGTGGCGTAGAACTGCAGGTGAACAAGACTCACATGATCTTCAAAGTACTTCAGACGATCTTTATACTTCTTACGAGCTTGATGCATTCGGACCATGGACTGAATCTGAAACAAAGACAAATCTATCAGTTTTTAATGCTTTTTGTCTACAATCGGGCAACAGATCACTGGAACGTCTTCCCAGTTTTACCTTAATGGCTTCGTCGGTGTGATCTTTCAGGTACTGCTTGCGATCCTGGAATGCCTTCCTCTGTTTGTGGCCTTTCCAGTGAGCCTGACGAGAAAAGTTTGGGTTTCAAACTGTCTGATAACATCTGGGTTTAGTCTGGATGTTTTATAACAAATTTCTCACCTGGATGCGCCTCACAGCCGGGTCCTGAGATTTCAGGAAGTTCATCCGCTCCTTCAGGCCATTTCTCATCAGGTAGCCACGACATCGAGCTTGAAGCTTCGCGATTAGAGTCTCGTTAGCGAGCCAGAGCTGCTCCCGGTTGTAGGCGGTAGTTACCCCAGAAACGACCCCCTGATGGGAGAAAATAAATGGTCAAACAAAGTTTCCCACCCCAGGTGAGACCCACACCTGGCAGAGCCCTACCTGGATCTCCTCCTTGTTGATCTGCGTGTTGTTTGGCTCGAAGGCCTCAGGCTCCACCCACGTGCCCTCCTTGGTCTGCAGGTTGTAGTAGTAGTTGTGTCCACCCTTCACCCAGTGTTTGACCCACTCACTGCCATTATCACCTGGACAGACGGATTATTTTCACTTTAATTTATGCAGGTAATTCCAATGAACCATCGGGTCTCAGAAAAGGAAAACAAAGATGAAGCTACAAAAATCCCAGTGTTTGCTAAATGTAACAAAATCCATGGAAGTTTGTTTTTGACAATTAGGAAGATAAATATGTTTGCAAAAGATTAGGATAGATTTTTAATGGATGCTATGCTCATCATGATTGGTTCACTGCAAAAACACAAAATCTTACCAAGTATTTTTGATCTATTTTCTAATGCAAATATCTTAGTTCACTTAAAATAAGACAAAACTTATGTTATCCATAGTAAGATATAGGAGCTTGCTTTAAGTCAATATTTCCATAATATTGGTGAAAAAGTCGTAGTTTTATTGGCAGTTTATTTAACTTAACTAAACAAAAGAAAAATGTCTTGTTGTAAATGAAATTGTCTGCCAGTGAAACCAGATCTTTGAGTTTAAACAAGCAGCTACAGTTTCCTTAAAAGTTACTTGTACGTTATTTTTGTCTTATTTCAAGTGAACTAAGATATTTGCACTAAAAACTAAACTAAACTAAAATCGCTTGGTAAGATTTTGTGGTTTTGCAGTGTAAATGTGCTTTATTAGTGCAGTTATCAAATAAATTTGTAATTCAGTACATTTATGTCTGTGTTTAAAAACTTAAATGTTCTAAGTCAACTGAGCACTGATTTCGGTATCAGATGTGAAAAACACGGACTGATGCGTCTCTAAAAAAATCAAAAATCAAATCAAATCAAATTTTATTTGTATAGCACATTTCAGCAGCAAGGCATTTCAAAGTGCTTTACATCATAACAAACATAAAAACACAAAGTCATGTAACATAGAATAAACAATCAAAACATTAATTTAGAAAAGCTACAGCTGAAATACTGCAGAAATTCTTCTGTATTTAGTCATAACTACATATTTCTACATGCTGCTGCTTCATTACCTATTAATGTTCTTGTCTTTCCAGGATTCTTGGACACTCCCTTCTTTGGGTGGTGTACACTGTTAGCCAACAGCTGCATGCACACCTGTGCAGGTGTGCATGCAGACCTGCTTGTGGAGGCTTAAACTAAATTGTTTGTTTCTGAATTGTCTCATTCTCCCATTGTCTCATTCTCAGATCATTCTGTTCTTGCAAATTATTCCTTTAATCAATCTCCACTTGATAATTATACAGAGAAAAGACATAAGCAGTGACTCAAACCAGGAGTAGAATGAATCATTTCTGCATCTCCTCACCTTCGTTCTTCTTCTCCTCTTTAATCTTGGCCAAGTCGTCCTGATAGGTCGGCGCGCACTCCGCGGTGACGCCGTACAGACCGGCTCCTGGACTGCGCAGAGCAGCCAGAGTCTGAGCTGAATCTCCAGTATCCACCGCCTCGTTAATGGCCTGGATGGACTTGGAGACTGTTGGAACAAAACCAAGCATCAAACAGAAACACTAGAAAGCAGTGTGTGTGTGTGTGTGTGTGTGTGTGTGGGGGTGTGCGTGTGTGTGTGTGTGTGGGTATGTGTGTGTGTTTCCTTACAGATCAAGGCCTCCTTTGTGTCTTGGTTTGCCTTCAAGATGGCGTCCTGGATCTCATCCAGCCACAGCACGGCGGACGGATCCTGAGTTTCCTAAAAGATACAAAAAAAATACAAACAAAATTATTTTAAAAACCCTGAAAACACAGCAATGATAAAACCAAGACAAATGATTATTAATGAATGTTAACACAATGTCAATTAGGAAAAGACATCAGCAATAAAGTTTGTTCTTAATGCAGGAAAGCTACAAATATAATAATTCCTAATGAGAAATTTTAAAACATAAAAACATATAAATAAATAAATTGAATTATCAGTGACAAGGAATGACCAAAGAAGAACAGAGTGTCCCAGCAAAATTAGCACCATGTTAAAGTGTAGCAAAGCTTTCTAGAGTGAAACGTAAAGCCACAAGGCAGTCTGGTCCAAACTGGGTCAGCAACAAGTCAATGATGAAACCACTTCAGTCTTCAACAAAATGACTAAAAAGCAAGGAAATTAATCCAGATGTAGCAATGGCCTAGTCAAAGTTCAGACTAAAACACTGTGGTGGCTCCGTAAGAGAGTCAGTCTCACTTCATTGTCATTCGACATATCAGAGATGCACTGCAGAACAAAGTTACTATTCACATTACATTTAACAAAATCTTACCAAGTATTTTTGGTCTCATCTCCAGTAAAATATTTGAAATGAAACTTACAAGCAACTTTTCAGTGAGACATAGGAGCTTGTTTTAGGTAAATTATTCCTCAATATTGATGAACAAGTTCTAGTTCCTCTGGCAGATTATTTCACTTAAATCATGGAAAATGTTTTGTTTGAATTTAAATAATCTGCCAGAGGAACTAAAAGTTTTACCCATCAATATTAAATAACTATGGACTTAAGCAAGTTCCAGTTTCTCGCTGTAAAGTTACTTGTAAGTTGATTTGTCTTATTTCAAGCGTTCCCAGATATTTGCACTGGAAACTAGACCAAAATAGTTGTTAAGATGTTGTGTTTTTGCAGTGTATGTCACAAAAACATCTGGATAAACTGTACAAGTATAAAAACAATGTTATAGAATGAAATAAAATAAGAAGGGAGGCAGTATAAATACAAGTCAAAATGTTTACAGTTTGTTGCTTCTGCAACAGTTGTGCACAAATGTTTGCAAACTTGAATAAAAATTTGATCACGGGGTTTACTTACAGTGATTTTCTCACATTGCTTTTTTATATTTTGGTATTTATTTTATAAAAGAATCTTGACAAAAAGCAAAAACTGTGTTTTTTTTTGTTTCCTATTTGATTGATCAGAACCTGCACACTTATTTTTCACTGCAGTGGTGCCAACCCGCCACCAGATGGAACTCTTTCTGCCTAAAAGTTGCTTTCTATGCTTCTCGGGTTGCCGCCCTCAGGGAACATGGAAGGAGGCGGGTAGAAGAAGAAGAATTGGAAGTGTGGGTAAAACTGACACCTGATCTTCATGTCTCAAGCAAAGGGGAGAAAAAAACGGGGCGTGTTGGTGGATAACATCTGTAGAAGCGTGCACAGAAAGTAGTAAACAAACCTGAGTGTAGATAAGTGTTTGTGTGTTTGATTTGTAGTTTGGGGGAGGCGGTTGACAGGGTGTGGCACCGGAGCAGGCAGGGGCCTGGCAGGAGGAGGAGGAGGAAGAGGAGGAAGACTGTGCAGCTTAAACTTTATGACTGCATCATGGAAATAGAGGAAGTGAGAGCTGAGGCGGTTGAGTTTTCTAGAGGTGCATTAGTTCAACTATCTAACATTTAATTCTGCACTTCATCTCACTTCCTTAGAATCGGCCTCTAGACCATTGCGTGGGATTTTTTATTTTATTTTATTTATTTTTTTCTCAGTTACAGCAATCCGAGAAGTTGAGCTAAATAAGTTTATTGAGGTCAACACTGACTGAAGATCTTTTTCTGGACAAGTTAAAAGAAATACAAATGCAAATGTGTCTACACTATGTAACAAAATCTTGCCAGTAATTTTGGTCTGGCTTCCAGTCAATTATCTTAATACACTTGAAATTAGATAAAACTAACTTAAAAGTAACTTTTCAGGAAAATACATGATGTTGTTTTAAGTAAATAATTTCTTACTGTTGATGAAAAAGTGCTGGTTCCACTGGCAAGTTATTTAACTCAAGACATTTTTTCATGTTATAAGAGGAAAAGTCTGCCAATAGAACAAGCATTGTTTCATCAATATTAAAGTATGATTTACTTAAAATAAATAATTCAACTTTTAATGCAAAGTTGTGTTAAAAGTCCATTAAAAGTGTAAACTTTGCATTAAAAGTCTGATTATTTACCAAATGACACTTCATGACTTCAGTCGTAAACCAAGAAAAGGATGGTCAACCCTGACCATCGTCTTCAGGAGACTGTCTTCAGTCAGAGGCCTCTTTAGAGTCGCCGTAATACAGACTGCTACAAGAGGTCTTCCCTCTGCCAGCAGCCATCCACATCTACAATAACATTTCAAGAATCTGAATTAATAAGAGTTATTTCCTTTTGGGATCAATAAGGTACTTTTGAATTTGAATTAAACATTTATGAAGACTCCTTCATGTTCATAACAGTGCCAGGACCTTCTCTTGCCTTAAATAAACCAATAAATAAACCAATAAATAAACAAACCAATTTATTACAAGAACAGTCACTGCTTTGTCTGTAATTCTGCAAAAACAATCATCTTCTGATGCGTTCCATATTGAATTAAAGGTTGGATTTATTTCCAGTAAAGGATACATTTAAAATCCGAGTATGCGCTTAGTCTTTCTATTTTTGGTTGCATTGCTGCTGCAACAAAATAATGTGATAATAATCTGAAGAGAAACATGATTGAGTTAGTCAGTGGATTCTGGGCTGGACTTCCTGCTGGTTGTGCAGACGCAGTCCGCAGCGCTGAGCTAACTTCTGCTTCCCGCCTCGCTAACCAACAGCTCAAAGACTGCAGAGCTAATGAGACCAAAGCGAAATGCACACACTAGCTCCTTTGTTTCTCCAGCTCTCCTGAACGCAGATCAGCTGCAAACTCCAACTTCCGGTTTCACTTCATCTCAGCATCGAGGCTCGTCCTCCCGATGATCCTGCGCTCTCTCTCTGTGTCTCTCTCTATGTCTCTCTCTCTCTGTGTCTCTCGCCTGGGGAATACCTCATCAGAAAAACGACAGGAAGCTGCTGTAATCACCAACTCAGTCTTCAGCCCAAGGATCGGTGTGTGTGCCCATGTAGCATTCAGCTTTCTGTCCTTTTAAGGAATAAAACAGCAGAGGTCCTGCTTGTTATTTCCTACTCATGTGAAATCAGCAGGAAAAACAGATTCATGTTGTGTCTTACCATTTCTGTGGAACCATTTATAGAGTTTCCCCCAAAATAATCTACACAAACATGTCATGCTAAAGCCATGTTTTTAGCCCTAAACCCATTCTGTTGTGTACTTTGAGTCTGCAGGAGTGCAGGAAAGTTTAATTTAGTCTCTCTTGGTGCTTCGTTGATAGCTTTAGATTTTATTTGAGTCATATTTTTCAGTTTGTTTATATTTCTGCCTTCTTTATTACTTTTTTTGAACAATTAGGTCAAACAGTATAGTAAAATATTGAAGCTTAACACCATAAAAGTATAAAGAACCCTCCAGGCTGTATGACTCATTATGATTACATGCATAACAAAATGGGCGGCGGCTCCATTTCAACACAAACTACGGACCAAAAGTAAAGCTGCAGCAAACACCTGCATGCTTATCTGCAGCTCGACCTCTGCTTCCCTCCTTACGATGAACAAAACAGCCCAAATAAGGAGCTTCTGCTCGCAACGTCACACAAAAGTGCCGTGCGCACGCTCTGCACGAAAGAACCGCACTTTCTGTGATAACCCAGGCAAATGAGTCGGGGACAGCAGGAAGAGGTGCTCCCCAGGCAGACGGTCTGGTGTGTCTCAAGATTCACAAGCCGAGGAGGAACGGCTGCTGAGCCATGGCTGCTGAGCCACAGTTACACATCCTGTATGGATATGGGACAGGAAGTAGAGGGAGCTGGGGAGTGACAACACCATGACATCAGCGTCTGCTGCAGGTCTGAGTCACATGGAGTCGTCTGAACACATTCACAGTACATCAGCACTTCCACAGTTCTGTCCCAATAAGGCTGGAACAATTAATCTCTTCATTGTGATTAATTGGACTCTACAGAATCAATAAACGGCCGTTTGCTGATCAGTCATTAACCCAAAAATGTGCAGAAATCTAAACACTTATTAAAACGCTTCTTTGTGTTTCATCAAGTGGCAGTTTTAGTTTCACCTGGTTCAAATAAACACTTTTTGTTATCAAATTATTAATCCAAAAATAAAACAGATTCGTAGTCAGAATTATTTTTAACTGCACCTCCGTCCTTTGTTGCAAATAAAGAAATGCTTTAGTTAACGACTGCAACAGTTTCCTAAACTGTTGCAGTTTAGAAATACAATTATTTTAGTCATAGTTAAAACAAAGTATTATACTTATTAAATGATGTGTTTCTTTGCATGTTTTAAAGCATTTCTAATGTGTAAAAAAAGCTTGGGTGGCTAAATAAAAATCTGCAGAACGTGCCAATTTGATTTTATCTGATTAATTGGTTGTCACAATAATTAATTAACATAATAAGCTGTAATCCTAATCATGAATGCAAACTGGTTAAAAACATCCACAGTGTGAAACAAAAACAAAATATTACCAAGCATTTTGGTCTAGTTTTTAATGTAAATATTTTAATTTAAATACTTGAATAAGGCAAAACTAAATTAGAAGTAATATTTCAGTAAGATACAGGATCTTGTTTTAAGTAAATAATGCCTTAATGTTGATGGAAAAAGTTGTCATTTCATTGGCAGATTTTTTATTTTATTAATTATGTTAGACGTTAAATAATCTGCCAGTGAAACTAGACCTTTTTCATCACCTTTCAGGAATTTTTCACTTAAAAATAGTTTCTTTTCTTGCTGAAAAGTTACTTGTCCTTGTCAATTAGTCTTATTTTAAGTGTACTGAGACATTTGCACTACAAAATAGACCAAAAATACTTAAGATTTTGTGGGGTTTTTTTGTGCAACTAACGCAAACTCTGTAACAATGCAGCATATTTCAGCAGAAGATGTGAGATAAACACTGAATCTCGCAGAGCTGCATGTTTTTCCTCCTAACATCATCTTCACACCTGACCTAAGCTCAAATTTAAATAGAGTTGTGTCAGCGTTAAAATGTGAGCAGCAGTAAAATAAAGTAACTGCAGTCTGGCAGTTTGCATGAGCCGTTTGCATAAAGCTCACTAAGAAAACCTGAAGCTCACAAAGAAGCAAATGATGAAGAAAAACTGGTGAAGCTGGAGGTAACCTGAGCAGGGAAGCTTTCAGAAAGTTAATTTAATTATAGTTTTCTCCACAGAGAGAAAAAATACTAATTAATATTCAGCATAATGTCATATGACTGCAAACTTTAGGCTACGAGCTTTTTGGGAATGTTATTATTGGAGCTAATAACATTAATCCGCCAACAGCAAAGCTAATTTTCCTTTAGCTTAACACTAACCTTTATGTTTCCCTAAATTAGCTTTTACAGATTAATTAATGTGGATGTTTTGTAAAACTTTCAGCTGAACAAAGTTCAACAGCTTTGTTGAAGGTTTGGATATTGACTGTTGAGGACTCTTCATGTTTGTGTTTATGCTCTTATTTTGAAGCAGGTGAAGGCGGTTTACGTTTAATCTCCTGTTCTCTGTCCTGTTTTAATTCCCAATGACTTTATTTAAAATGAGGAATAAAACAAAACAGAAGAGATATAAATGTGAATACAATACCTAAGTAAGTTTGTTAGAGGAAAGCAGTCATTCAAATATGACTTGAATCAAAGTTAGCGGTTTAGCATCAGCTTGTTTGTGTAGCGCTTTAGCTTTAGCGAAACTACATTTTGAATTATCAGTGTCTACTGTTGTCGTTTTGCGACTGTCAAATTATTTGGGGCCTTTTGTACAGATTTAGCTAAAGACATTGAAACATTTTCTGTCTTTTTGACAAATTAAGTTCAATTGAAGGCAGTGACTCATGTTTTTCAGCTAAAAACACATCTCTGGCTGCATTCACAGAAAATTACCAAGTATTTTTTAGTTTTCTCTTCTGACTGAAACCAACAATTACAATCAGAAACCCTTTTTTTCTGACCCATTTACACCAGTGAAGTGGTTTAGCGAAGCTCAGAGTCAGCCTGCTTCAGAGACATTTTCTTAAACAAAAGACAGAAGAAACAGCTTGTGGATCCTGATTAAAAAAAGAAAACAAAGCTGCAACATTAGCCAGGCATAAATGCAACTAAAGTCCTCATGATGTTTGGGTCGAAGGTGCAGAAAAGATTTGCAGGTTTGTAACATGACTCCATGCAGGCTGCACAAAAATGCAAACATGTGCAGGTGGTGGAAACTGTAGCTTCCTGCATCATCTCAGCTACCAATTTCAAAACCCAGCTGTTAATATGATTAACCGTGCAACCAAGACACAGAAGGAAAACATATTTCTCCTAAGATAGAGCTCCAAATTCTCATGGAAAGTTTTTTCTCTATAGCCAGGATGCTAAAGCCAGACACTTCTACTCACTTCTACTCCACTTTTACTCAAGTAAAAATACTCCTAAAAGTGCATTTTTTCCAAAAAGTTACTCAGGTAAATGTAAATGAGTAAATGTAACCAGTTGCTACCCAACTCTGGATACAAATCAGAAAATTCACAGTTTATAGGAAGCAGGGAGGAACATGGATTTGTTGCATCACAATATGTATCGCTGCAGGTTTTAATTAAAATGTAGCATGAAAAGCAAATCTATGAGGTAGGAAAATCAAAATACTATTTTCCAACCACATCAGTTTAAAAAGCTGGTATTTAACCAAGCTTTCATACACTGTGCATACACTGCAAAAACAAACTAGACAAAAATAATTGGTATGATTTTATATCAGCTTTAAAAATGCACTTTAAAAATGCAACCAAACCAAAATGCAATTTCTAGAGCAAATATATCAGTACACTTGGAAAAAGACTAAACTAAGTAACTTTTCAGGAAGATATAGGAGCGTTTTAAACACAATTCCTTAATATTGATGAAATATTACTAATTCCAGTGGCACCTAACCCTATTATTTCACTTATAACAAAACATTTTTCTGTTATACGTGTAATACTCTGCCATTGGAAATAATACTTATAGTTTAGTATTTTTCTAGTGTACTGAGGTATTTGCAGTGGACCAAAGATGAAGTGAATGTTGTTGGAGAGGCCTGAGGCTTGGCTGAGAGCGGCGCCTCTTCCTGCCATCTGCAGGATGCTTGTCTGACTTACATGAGCCTTTTCCCTGCGGGCCTCCAGCAGCTTGTCATGGTAGTGCTGAGCGATGGACGGGTCCACATCTGTGAGCTTGGCGGACGGGTTCTGCAGCATGTCCAGGGTCTTCATGGGGTCGCCTTCGTCCAGCGCCTCGTTGATCTGTCCAATGGCAGCGATTCCTGCATGGACAAAGAAAACAGATGAGATAATTAACCCTCGTTATTTATCCTCATCAGCTTGTTGATGGTTATTAAAGGGGACATATTTTATTTTATACATATAGATATGTATTAATTGGTTTTATTTTGTAACCACGTTGCTGTGTATTGCAGATGTCTGCCCAGGTCCCTCTTGAAAATGAGATCTAGCTCTCAAAGGGGTTTACCTGGTTAAATAAAGGAAATAATAATAAAAATAAGATTTTTTTATGGTTTTGTATTTCCATTTGGGTCTCAACTGTTTCTACATTTCTCCCATATTACAAATATTAATGCCTTGTTCCACTGATGGATTATTTCACCAACATCAATACTGAAAAAGATTTTGTGCAAGAAAAAAAATGTAATGAACAAGTTTGGTATAAATTATAGACCAGTGGTGTCCAAAGTGCGGCTTGGGGGCCATTTGAGGCACTTGGGCTGATTTTGTCAGCCCCCCCCCCCCCCAACTATCATTCAAGAATTATGCATATTTGACCCGTCCAGACTTTTATTTGTAATTTTCTTCCAGTGAAAAACGTTAATTTGTTTTTCATAATAAGCAGAAAGTTTACCCTGGAAAGTCGACTTTGCTGCACCGAAATCAACTTCTATCTGATTCATTAAACTTGGCTAAATAAAGCAAAGGTTTGGAAAGAAAGAGACCCAAAAGCTGTTCTTACACTGAGAATACATTTCTTGAATCGACCCAAATAAAAAGCTAATGCAGCTAACATGCAAAATCCTTTTCAAGTTTTTGATCGCTCCCCTACAAAATGAAAAAAACTTAAAAAGAAAAACTTTATTTTCTCCAGTTTAGATTTTTATGGTTTTGGCTCGATAATTTGGGTCCTCTTTGCAAAACGTTTGGACCCATCCTAACCTGTTCAAGGAATCACAATAGGTCAACTTTGGGTAGTTTGGCTGACCAGTTAGAGGTCTAGTCAAAGTTTTTCTTACGCTCGTGCTCCTCCTGCACGGCCAGGTTGACCTGGTCGATGCAGGCCTGGATGTCGTTCCAGGTCAGATATTTGCTCCCCTCCTCTTTGGCTGCAGCTTTCAGGCGCATCAGCTCGTCCATGTACCTGATCGGCGGAGAAAACAAAACGCGTCAGCCTTCCGTAAACGTCTGATTGGAAGCGACTGGGGTGTGTGACCTTTGACCCTGACCTCTGCGCGTACTCATCCTCCACGTTGCTGAGGCCAGTGACGGAGCTGGCCAGCTGCCTCCACAGGGCGGCCCGGTCTCCCACCTCCAGCGCCTCGTTCATCAGAACCACGGCGGACAGCATCTCCACGGCAACCAGCAGCTCAGGGTGGGTCAGGGAGCCCTGCAGGACGGGATGCGGCGAAAAGTCGCATGACTGATGATGTCATCGCTGGAAATATGTTACAGTTTGAGAAATTTATCAATTTTGGATGGATGGATGGATGGATGGATGATGGATGATGGATGGATGGATGGATGGATGGATGATGGACGGATGATGGATGGATGGATGGATGATGGATGGATGGATGGATGGATGGATGATGGATGATGGACGTATGATGGATGGATGGATGGATGATGGATGGATGGATGGATGGATGGATGATGGATGATGGTGGATGGATGGATGATGGATGGATGATGGTGGATGGATGGATGGATGGATGGATGGATGGATGGATGGATGGATGGATGATGGATGGATGGATGATGGATGGATGG
>CAEGAD010052491.1:0-20500 GCA_903067055.1 Poeciliopsis paucimaculata | reverse complement strand
TATATATTTATAAGTAAATTAATGCTCAAGCAAAACTTATTAGCACCAGTAGCACATCCCCATTCCAATTTTAACCTAAAAACATACATGCACAAAAACAAAAACAGAATAATTTCTGACTAAAAACCTTTTAAAAGACAAGTAGCAGCTTATTGGGAAAAGTTTTAGCCATCATAGTGAATTCTGCTGAGCTTTTACCTTGTGTCGGAACAGGTGGGGCCGCAGCGTTAACTTTGGGCTGTTCTCCAGGCTTGAAAGGCTGTGATGGAGAAGACAGAGGTCGTTGCTGCTGCTGTTGTTGTTGTTGCTGTTGTTGTTGAGTGGACGGGGTTTGACTTGTCTCCCTAACTACTAATGAGGTTGGCTTATCTTTACTGTCCTGAACAGGTCGTGAGGTCTAGAAGAGGCAGAAAGAACAATAAGAAGGATTGCAAATGTGACAACAGAAACTAAAAGATTTAGGGATAATCTTAGAGAGCAAAAATCCACAAGGAGAATATTACAACAAGAGTCTCATGACCCAGAAGATTTCAGTGACTTTTACCCCCAAAACTTGTGCCTTGAATGAGAAATGCAGACTCTGTGTGATGTAGCAACAACAGATTTTGTTTCTCTTGTTAGCACTTTTAAGCTGACACGTTTTAGGATGTATACAAGAAAAAAAATCTTTCCAGATGAAAAGTATCACTTTAGAAATGAATGTAGAATATTACGATAACCTACAGTTGATTACTTATGACAGTGAGTGAGGGATATTTGCCAAAACATGGAGCTCCTCCATCCCTTTTGTGTAAAAATTTATTTTTCAACATAAATACAAAGACCCATGAATTGATGGTAGGCATTATTACATGAGTTGTTTCCATATGAAATTTGATTATAGAGGAAGGGTACAAAAACAGGAGGAGGGAAGGAACAAAAGACAGGAAGGAAGGAGGGAAGTAATAAAATAAATGAAAGGTTAAAGAACGACAAGGAAGTAAGGAATTATTAACACAAGAAGGGACAGAAAAAGGGAAGGACAAGGAAGGAAGGACAGGTGGAAGAGTAAAAAGACAAAAGGGAGAGAGAGTGAAAGTTAGGACACTTAAGAAGTTAGACACAAGGAAGGAAGGTCACAAACAAGTAAATGTCATGAGGGAGAGATGAGAATGGTAGTAAGCAGTCTTAAAATACAATTTTTTATACTATATTTCTTTTTCCATACAAATCCAGATTTGGGAATTTTTTTTCTAGAGTCAGAACGAAAACCACCACATAGAACTTGAGGATTAGCTGTTTGTGGAATTTATTTTTTGCATTAGAAAACCAAATTATTAGACCTCCCATATATGGTAATGTAAAAATCAATGCAAAAATAAAGTACATTTTCTTTTAGTCTCAAGATTTACAAACCAGGATATAATGAAGATGAGCTGGTCTAATCTAGGTTTAAAATTGTTTTAATCCAACAATAAATTCCATGTTATTTGGACATTGCCTTATAATCCTTCCCAAATTGATGGACAGCAATGATTGCTTCTTCAAGTTCACTGATGATGTCTTTCATCCCTGTCATTGAGTTGCTACACATCTGTCTGTTCCAGATTAAGATCTGATAAATTTAATTATTTTCTGATCATTTCAAACCCTTAAACTGGTAGAGGGTGTGATTTGAGTTTTACCAAAATTGTACAATAAATAGTACATAAATTAATCTCTCATTCTTTCACATGCAGCAGAAAAGGAATGTAGTGAGTAAATAGTAGTAGATCTGCAAATTACATACCGCTGGCTGTATTTGCAGGTTGATGGCAGTGAGTTGGACTGGCTGGGCTTTGGCTTGGTTGAGTGGGGAGTGAAGAGCATGGGAGCTGAGGGTGGAGTGGAAGATGGTGGCCTGCTGGCTGGGAGCGGAGGGCTGGTGAGGCGCAGGTTTGGGTAGAACAGGCACAGGGTGCTGTGACGGCTGAATAGAGGCAGTTTGCAGCAGCTGGCCAGTCGTCCTTTGGGAACCCTGGCTCTGTTGGACCACAAACTGCTGGTGCTGTTTGTGCTGCTGAACCAGCGAATGAGGTTGGATCTGGGTGTACGCTGGAAAAAGAACAACAGCTCAATCAGGCACCTCTGTTCTGTCCCAAACATTAGGCATTTAAGTTTGTAGCAATTTAAAAGAAGAAGGCTTCACTAACTTCTTATTACAATTTCTTCCATAGATACTTTTGTTTCAAATTAATATAAATAAGAAAACTTGGTTTTACTTTTAAAAATGGGTTTAAAGCTTGTAAACAAAGACACCTTGCCCTTTCTCCCTTTATCTACAGGGCATTATCCACTACCTTTGATGAGTTGCACAGCAATTACAGTTGAGAAAATGTGAGGAGGAAAAGGAAAGTGAATGGCAGCACTTTGCCCCAGGCTCAGACAGTGAAAAATATAGAGGTTTGAACAAACAATCTCATTTTGTAGTGCCTCCTTCACCTGTGTGCCCTCCTGTTGACAAGATGTAATAATAACAGCATGTTGAAAGGTCCACCGACAAATCCAATGTTGGGTTTTGACCTGACCATTACCCACAAATTGTCTCAAAATGGCCTGTCAGCACCTGTCTGTGCATTGTAGGTGAAGAGACATCCTGAGCTCATAACTTGCCCTGAAGCCAGAGACACAGCACATCAATCTTGTATTGTGGCAACATGTGAAAATGGGAATGGTGTTCTGCGGAAGTAGCCTCGGGCTGCTCTAATATTAGAGGGACCTCAGGAAGAAACCCGCTGAGCCAACTGTCCATGACACCTTTATAGAGTCTGTAGTCTCCAACTTCTCTGCCTTCAGTAAATCCCCCAGGAAACATTAAACCTAATAACCATGGTGCTACTACTAAACCCAATCAAGAAATGACTTACTATTCCAAAGTGCTGCTCAGTCGCTCCTGCTGTACAACCTGTGTGAACATGGAGGTGTGCCGCATCATGTTGATAAACCTTCACAATAAATCTGAAAGTGGAAAATTGCCAAGTTAATCAGCAATTGTCCCAGATCCCCCTTGTGCCACCCTCCTCTCTCTGTTCTTTTCACAATGCTTTGTGTGGGATCGGCTCCATCTGGTTTCAAAGTTCCCCTGTGAGGCATTAACCGCAGTCTGTATCCTGCTGTGGAAAATATAGATTTTTTTTTCTAAACCTATCCAACAGAGTTGGCATGTCTGCATGGGTACAATGGGCTGGAAAATGTTTTCTTTCTCACATGGTGCGACGGGGGAACCTGCTGACAGAAGATGGAGGTAGCTGTGGCGAACATGGAGAACCTTAAGTGAATATTTAGAATGAATTAGAGGAATATGACTGTGAGCTTAGCATGGATGGATACAAACAACTGCGCTGTAAATAAAGATATAGATGGTAACTTAAAATTGAAAGCAATGTAGAGCATAATGAACATCCATCAGTTCTGTAGCAAAGCCCCTGGAATGCCAACAATAACAAAAGGCATTTATGTCTGATAAAAAATATTATCAATACAAATAGTAATTTAGACAGTAATGTGATTTAACATGTCTGTGATAAAGTGTATTTCATCTTAAAGGGATCCACTATTAGTTATAAAAATATACCTTATTTGGGAAATATTTATTTTAGATGTAAAAACAATACAGTAATAATACTGTAGGTTATTTAGTTTCTATAAATTTTAATAAAATATTGTCACAGGAATGCCGCTGCAATGCATTCTGGGTAAATGACGTGCACCGGTCCAACTGCCTGGCCCCTCCCCTCCAGTAGATGGCGGCAATGTACATCAGTATGTTGCTCGCCAACCACCATAAAAAACAAAAAAATAAAGAAAAAGAACTGCCTGGCTTCTCCAGCCAAAACTGTGATGAGTAACAATATTTAACCTTTTTAATTTGAACCGGAGCTCTTTGAAACCCTAACCCTCCATGGGTAAAAAATATAACAAAAGATGTACATTTTTGAAGTAGTTATGAGTTTTGGCGTATCACAAACAGCAATTGTTTTGGTAGTAGGAAAATTGCAACATATTTCGGCGAACAACTAATCTTGGTTCTTTTTAAATTTGAGACTGTTCCAGAACATTTCTTTTTGAGAAATGTTCTGCAAACTAAAAACAAACTGGTGGAAAGTTGTTGAGTTAACAAGATATAATACACAGTGCATTACACGTTCAACATTTACTGACATTACAACAAAAATATTACTTCATTATTGTTTTATTTTTTTTAATGTAAAGAAGTGCATAATTGTGCAGTAAAATGAACTGCCTTTTTTTTTTTTTTACAAAAGAAAATTAGAAAAATGTGTTCTACATATGTAAACGTCCCCTGAGAGTGATTGTGCAAAACCTCTCTGCCATTACAGCTCAAAATCTTTTGGGTTATGTCTCTACCAGCTTTGCACATTTGGAGAGTAAAGTATCTGCTTTTTTTCTTCTTTGACAAAAAACCTCAAGCTTATAAGATTGATTAGATTTGTTTGACAGTGTCTAATCTCTAAATTTAAAGTTTTACCACTGATTTTCATTTGTAAATAGGTCTGGACTTTGGATCATTTTAACACACATTTGAATTGATCTAAATCATCCCATCGGAACGCTTTCTGAATCAGTTTAATGTCTTTTGCAGCTGCTAACAGGTTTCCCATCAAGGTTGTCCTACATTTAACACCATCCATCTTACAATCAATGCTAACCAAGTTCTCCTTCATCTTTCATATGTGAGCCAAATAGTTGAATTTGGCCTAGTGCAGCCAAAGGAAATAGGACCACTCTTCTTCCAACTCTCACACGTAGGCAAAAGCTCTGAAGAGCAAGATCATTTTACAAGAGGCTTCTTAGCTTTTTTTCTTATTCACACCGTTCTTGTTGTGCCAAACTTAACTTCCAGTTTTAGATGATGAATTAAACATGTGAGATGTTCAAAGTGTGATATAGGATCATATAGGGTCCAACAGGGCTGCAAAAAAGACTATTTGTCAGATCCATCTGTGTCTGCTCCATCATTTTGGACTCTATGCCTGCCAATGGTCCATTTGCTTTGTGGGTCGTTTCCTTAATGTGGTTCACACACGTCAAAACAATACCCTTCCACTGGCCATTGATTATTTCTTCTCAAAACAAAGAGCGCCTGCAAGAACTGTTCTGGAATCAAACAGACACTCGCTTAGTCATGAGATTCCCAGGCACTGTATGAGTAAAGTAGGAGGATTTCTGAATCGGTACCTGACAGATTCAATCTGCTCTTTCAATATATTCTGACAACTCTGTCAAATCTTTAATGAGAAGTCTCGGAAGAGAAGCAAAAACTGATGTAAAAACCATCTCTCCTCGAATATTTTGGATTAATGTCTGCAATGATGCCGCTCCCTTAAAACGCCCACACACATGCAAATCACACAATCCATTTTATGCAGCAGTGAGTCCAACTCCCCCAAAAGGAGTATTTTAATAGCCGTACAGTTGTACGGCTGTTGTGCAATGTCCGGAAACTGAGAACAGTATACATTCCATTCAGTATTTGCAGCTCTGGAAAATCCCTGAGTTTCCACATTCTCATTGGCTGCCACTTTGGCTTATTGTCATCAAACACACTGCAACCTACAACTACAACACAGCTACAGCAGGCAATGCAATATGATGGCTTAGAGTAGAGGACTCTGAAATCATGTTAGAGCTGGGGGAGAAAAAAAAAACAAACAGAAAAAAAAGATGCATAACAAGAAACTGAGTCACTCTAAAAAGGCTGCTGGTGTGCAATTCCTAAAGATGTGATGATGGAGTATTTTCCAGTGTTTTTTCCTTGTCCAGTACAATCCGTGTGTAATCTAATTATTTTGGTTGAAGCATTGCTGTTTTTGGACCAACATTTTCTCTGGTTTTGGATGCTGTGCAAATGGAAGGAGTTTTGCATTTTGCACTCACTTTTAACAGATGTTGTGATGTATAACCATGGAAACAAAATTTTTTTATTTGCAACCGGGAGCAGCAAATTAACATCTGAAAAACTTAAACAATACCTGAACCATGACAAATCCCACTGGAGTTGAAAAGGATGTTTCATGGAAGCAGATCAAGACCAAAGAGCAGAGAGAGAAGGGTACGTAATTCTTCACCATGTTTGATAAATGCTTCTAAAAAGTATTAATGTTTCGCCTGTAAATACGAAAACTACATAGTTGAAGCGAAATGTTAACATTGCTGTCCGAGTGCATTTCTGCATAGAAGATGTCCAAAAATTGTCGGACCAATCATACAACACATCTCATCATACAATGGAGTACTCTGTGGAAAATAGTTCGACCCGAGCTTGGTGTCGAGAAGGGACAGCGGATGATGGAATATTTTTTTTGTGACGCATCTACGTCAATGGGAGCCAATTTTGATGCTTTGGATAAAGTATGGGAGAGCCTCAATATGATCTGTTTTTTTGTCAACCATCCATGCCACTAAGCCCTTCAGATTCAAGTCTACTCTGCATCCCCAAAACCAGAACTAAGCACAGAGAAGCAGCTTTCAGTTTCTATGCACCACAAATCTTTAACAAACTTCCATAAAACGGCTGAAGTCAAGACTAAAACCCCATCGGTTTAGAGCTGCCATTGATCAAAAACCTCTGGAACATCATGAACTGTCATCTGTTTTTTATCATAACATCATTTTTCCTCTTTTGTTTTGTGTTATTTTCCTTCTAATAATCCAAAACACTTTGAATTGCTTTGTTGCTGAAAATGTGCTATACGAATACAACTGCCTTGCCACTGCTACTCTTCACCATATTAACTCCCCAGCATCTCATGTGCACACCTGTCCCTTGTGGCCTGCTGCCATGGCAACCCAAGTTCATTTCTTTTACCAGACAGCATGCAGCCAGATTTCCAGCTTCCATCCTGTCTTTCATTTTGCGTGAATCCATTACTGAAACAAAGCAACGCACAGTTGTGCACCGACACGCTCGGCTAATCCGACTCCCACTCTTGTCACAATCCAAAAAAAGAAAACATGCGAACACGTTTGAGCGTATGAGGCAGACGGCGACAATACTGTGCATTAACACAGCATTTTTGTCTGAATTACACTTCAACTCATACATAAGATTTGGTCACTTGTGCACAAATGATACAATTAACTGTATTATCTAAATAAACCCCTCTTAGATGAGAAAATGAATCTGAAAAGCATGAATTAATTTGAAGTAATTAGCGTCGTAAGAAAAAATATATCACTGCTAATAAACGTTTGGTTGCTTTTATGTGTTCCAGCCAGACTTTTCTGAACAAACTAAAACAACATCTACAACATGCTTTGTTTGCTCTTTTAGTGAGTGAATGGATTTCTGGTGCAAGCCCTGACATGTCACAATCAAAGAAAACAGTGGAAACAAAAACGTCTTGATACTTTCTTACACAATCTTAATGCAATCGCAACATTGCATTTCTGGTGTGTATCTGACAGCTGCTTAGAATCTTAGGTTTCTTTTAGGCTTGAAAAGAACAGCAATTACAAAAAGTGGCATGAAGCAGCTGCTAGGCAATTTAAGATTTTAATGTACATGTCTGCAATGAAAAGAACTTCCAATGACAAATTAAGTTCTTTTAAAGACAAATGGATACAAATAATGTCCAGTGATAAAAGAAGATAAAATAAAGTTCTGATAGACTTTGATATTAGGTTTTAAAGAGGACCTCCACTTACCTGGTGCAATAAGAGGCTGAGCACTCACTGCTGTGATGCTGCGGCTCATATTTATAGCTCGAACTTCGGTGACTGCTTGACCATCTCCTTTCTTTCCTCCATCTGGTGGGCTGTCAGACGAACTGGACTTCACCCCTGAGGAGGTCTGGGTCCCTTGGCTGGGATTCTTGATGAGTGAAGCAGGCTGGATGGGTACCGGACTCTGCTTCAAGCTCAGTGGAAGGGTCTGAGTCTGAGAGGAGGACGTGGTCGCCCCCTGCTGGCCACGAATAGCCAAGTTCTGAACCTGGTTCTTAAGACATGAATGGACATTGAGCAAATTATGTCTGTACTCTAATGCTTTTTTTAAGAACTCTGGTCTAAAAGGATGGCATAGAAAACAAGATATTCAGTCACTTTTTAAAACAGTTTAAACAATATAATTTTATATTTCAAACCATTATTCTGTTAAACATAGAAAAGTGTTAACTTCCTTTAATAAAAAGTTTAACAAATATGATGTCAACTGACTGGAATGTTACTTATTATAATCCGGTAAAGTCAGTCTACCTGTGAAGAGGCTTGTGTGGTGCTCTCAGACTGAACAGCCGTTACTGTAGCAGCTGGGGTGAAGATGAGCTGGGGGGACAGGGGAACGGCCCGACTCAGACTCCTGGCCACCTGCACCAGGTTGCTCTGCTGAGCCTGCAAAGAGCCACACATTAAAAATTGATATCACAACTGAACATTAAAAAAAAAAAAAAAAAAAAAAAATCATAAACAGCAAAATGGAGACAAAACCATAAGAAAAATGTTTTCTTCTGGCTTTATTCTCAAGACTAAGAAACAACTAAAATTTGTAATCATTTGGGCATATATTAAGTGAATCTATGCATAGTCACATTTTAAAGTAAATTATTTGATAGGGAAAATGCACATTAATTAACATTTCTGCATATGAAACAGAATTAGCCAATGGCTATTTTTCATCTGTTGTCCCTGGATAATTCTCAATTTGTCTTGCTAAAAACAAACGAAGGCCGCACAAACGAGGTTAAAATGACTTAACTACAAATATTTTTGTCAATAAATACAAAAAAAAAATTAAATAAATAAATAATAAGTAATTAAAACTAATTAATCCATCATGATGACAAAACACAGTTGATTGCATGGTGTGGTTAGGAGTAGGTACTTATTATTCAAAAATATTGGCAGACCTGATGCGATATGAACCATTTCTTTGACTGTTTTTTTAATTAGACTATAAGTGGTATGCACTCTGATTGTCTAATGGACAGAGTTCACAGCTGAAACAGAAAAGGAGAGGAACACAATCATCCCAGGTTGCTCTTATTAATCGATATGCGATTGTGTGAGGAGGTTTGTGTGGCACTCTCATTCTAAACTTCTAAAACACAATGTGGCAGCTTGTCGGAATAGCTTTGACACATTCTGTGTAATTTAATTGTCTTAATAACTTTCCTCCCCCTTTTCCTGGTTGCTACATTGTTTTGTGAAAGATTTTTCAAACTGGCATGGAGACAGTTGTAATGCTGCTATGTTTTTTATCTTGGGACAATTGTTACTATCCATAGCTACAGCCACTTAAAGTCAAGACAAGAAACAGTGAGGAGCACAACTTTAAATCTGTTACAGGGCCTGGAAGATGAATGCTCCCACAATCACTTGGATAAATGACTACCTGACAGACCGACTAAACATTTTAGTGTTTAGTTTGTAAACACTAAAATGATTGTGTGTCTGTCTGACCAGGTTGTCAGCAGCAAAAAAGACACAATAAAGAACTGTACTCTGACCATTCCTTTTCACTCTGCACACATCAGACTTCCACTACAAGAGATGAATCCTATCTGCAGAAATGTTCAGTATTTCTGCAGATACTTTCTGAGTACAGAGATGTTGGTGGACCGCTTTGTGGCATGGTGTAAAAATAATCATCTCATTTGAATGTGATCATTACAAAGACAGATTATTGTAGATTTCAAGGGAAATGGGAGAATATTAAATACTATTTCCATCATGGGGGAAATAACTGCATGTTCACCTGGACAACAGACTGGACTGGAAAAATCAATAGTGAAGCTTTTTAAAAGAAGGGATAAAGCAGAGTGTACTTCTTGAGAAAGTCTAAGTTTATGAGATATTCAATAAGTCATCTGTTTGATTAGCACCATTAGAGACAGCGACTTAAAGAAGCTTAAGAAGATGATAAAGAAGGATGGTTCTGCTCTAGACTAGAATGTCATGCACAATATCGTGCAAAGAACAGGCTTTCTTTGCAAACAGAGAGTGCAAAGAAGGATTCAAAAATAATCCTTCTTATTGTTCTCCAATGAATCAATCAATCAATCAAATGTTATTTGTATAGCACATTTCAGCAGCAAGGCATTTCAAAGTGCTTTACATCATACAAACATAAAAACACAAAGTCATGTAACATAGAATAAACAACCAAAACAAACAAGAGAGCATCCTCTTCAGGAGACTGTGACACTACATATTCAGCCCGGCTTCTTGAGAGCTGTTGAGCGACAGACTGCTGCAGAAAAGCTCTACTGAACTTTTCTGTCTAAAATGGCTCCGCTAAGAAATCTGGACAGTCTGCGATGTAACATTTAATTTCCATTGGGGATTAAGAAAGTATTTTCGCACAGTTTCAAACATTTGATCTGTGGGTGTTTTTTGTGTAATAGCATGACAGATACCTCTGACAATCCCACACATGTGTAAATTTGTGTTCCTAAGCTAACCTAACACATCTGGAGTGTTACTATTTTATAGGGATTCAAAAACCTAGTCTCAAAGGCAGTTTATGAGTGTGTTTTACTAATGAATGTTTGAAGCTTGTGTAAATGTGCCAGAGGCGCTTCTCCTCGTCTCTCTGCTCTCACCATCTGCTGCCGCAGGTACATCTGGGCCTGGCTGGGTGTGAGTGTGGACTGGCTGCCGAGCAGAACAGCTTGCTGGGAAATACTGGTGGGGGTGGAGCTTATGTTCTGGGCCCGACTGATCAACTGAGCCGCCGCCGGGGATGTGGTCAGGTTGATCTTTGGGAAGGAATTAACAAAATTATTATTTTATAGACTTTCATGCCTGTGATGATATTAGCACAATGATTGTTTAATTCAGCACTTCAGACTTAAAGAGACATAAGTGTATATTCTAAATACACTTACAAGTAAATTCAATTTCTTCAAAAGTAAAGCAGTTTGTTAACATTAGACAAATGAAAGCTCCAGGTTCCTGGCATCACTTCCAAGATGTCCAAGATGATCTAACCAGACATTAAGCTAAACCTTAAAAAGCTATTAAGCAACAAGCTCAAAACTGCACTTACTGTAGCTTGAGTAGACCCTGTTTGCTGAGATGAAGTGCCATTCTGTGAGGAGCTTTGCCTGCCAGCTGCAATACTGGCCTGTCATAAAGCATAAAAGAGATGAGAGGACAAAGTAAGGTTCAGTTTCTGAAACAGGGTTTATAGCAGGTCTACAGCAGCATGAAGGGCAGGAATGGACAGCAGCTCCCTGCAAAAGTGTATAATTTTGTTATAGAACAACCAGTAAGATTCTTTATTATAATCAGACACAAAATAGAACATAACTGAGAAATGGAAGTCAAAAAATATATATATTCACAATTTATTTTTTTCATAATCTGAAAAGTGTGGCATGGATTTGTACGTACTCCTCCACCTCATATTATCACATATTATGATTTCAACAATAGTACAAACCTGGAAAATACATAGTAAAAGGTACCTGACTGACATAGTAATAGTGCTATATTTGCATTACACTTGAACAAAAACAGGACTAGTAAGCAAAGGGTTGCAGTTTCAAGGTTTACTGCTGCTGGTCTTTTTTTTAAACCCACTAGTCAAAACAAGTTTACATTTAGACTTCAAATAAGCATTTTAAAATTGGGAATTAGGGGTCTTTCACTTTGAAACAAAAACTACCAAAATAAAGTCTGGATTACTGTTACAGATGCATCAAAATGACAATGTGGTCTAATACAAATACTTAAGATTAATATTACTGGTATGGTCAATAACATTTCCCTTTACACAGTATACAAAAAATAACCTCCCCTCCTGAAACACATACTATTAGGAACAAAATTGAAATAAATGTTGTTCCAGCTTTGTTTATAGGACCTGTTTATGTACACAATGAATATCTTATGCATCCCTAGTGTCCATAAGCCATTTAGACATAACTTATATGTATCTTCAACAAAAAAGAAAAAAAATCCCAATAAAGTATAATAAAGTTTGTATTTGTTACTAAACAAAATGCGGACGCATATGCCGGTGAGTACGGTTTGCTGACCTGCTGAACAGCCGCTAAGCTCTGCAGCTGGGCGGTGCTGAGGCTGTGCTGCTGCAGGGCTGCTGTTTGCAACATCAGATGCTGCTGCTGGGCAGCATACATCTGCTGCAGGTACTGTGCTGCTGTGTTTGGCTGTCTGTGTAACGCCTGCTGAAAAACCTGAAAAATGAAGTCAGAGAATAAGAGAAATCTGAGAAACCAGTGTAGGAGAGGCCTAACATTTCCCAGCCCAGCAACACTCATTGAAAATAAGAACCAATTGTCTTTAAGGGTAATATTTATTTTTTGAATATTATGTAAATCATGAATCTTGCTATAATTCAATCTTCAACTAACTATTGGTCATAGTCAACAGTTGGAAAAGGAAAACAGAAAAAAGATCAAATTCAGTGGGTTTTTATGTTTGTCTGGAAGTAAAAGTTGTTAATGCATATAAAGGCAAAAAAATGAGATGAGTCTTCTAAAAAAGTTAAGTCAGGATGTCAAAGTAAACCCAATAGAAAAGAGAAGCGCATTAAGTCGTTGTGATATCATCATACAGTGATGAACATATTCCACAAACGCCTCTCTTTGATGTTCATAACTCACAGCGTTGTGTGTACTGCTGTCCTCTTTGGTTTGCATCATCATTTGTCATGCAATTGTCTCCCACCCTGTCATTTAATGGTCGTGATAAATCTAGGACTTCCTCCCAAAGTGTATCAAGCAAGATAAGAGAGCTTGATCTCACTTTCCGTGTCAATGCTTTCAAGTAACCGCTGAAGCATAAAGAGCAAATGTTGACCACAGATTGAAACTATGAACTGAAAGGGGGCACAGTAAAGCTTCTGTGACACAAAATATGGAAATTCAACAGAAACTGCCAAAAATTGAACTCATTTATAATTTAGGATTTCAATAGTCTGAAATCCTGAAGTCTTATCTTAGAGAGAAGATAAGATTTCTCTCTAAGAAAAATACAGAAGACTATTCAGACTGTCACTTTTAAAAAAGAACACCAATTAAGAAATCCAGTTCTTAAATATGTGCAAACTAAACAACACCTTGATACACAAGAACTAAATGTTTGAAAGTGCAAATATCCTTTACTATGTTACCTGATAACATAAGACAATATGCTGACCTGAGGTTCATGGTGTCACACAACCATTCGGACTATCACCTCCAGGAATGAAAGTTAGCAGAGGTGAAATACATTCATGAGCTCAGCTCTAACTGAGCATTTAATGACCAGTTATCTTCTATACTAAAAAAAACTGGTGACTGATGTTTTACTTTTAGCTGTCAGTGCAAAAAAAAAAAAGAAAGGGAAAAAAGGAGGGATCTATGAAACAATAAACCTGCTGTCAAAGAATTAGCACTGAAAGTTGAGCAACCCTCATTGAAGCAGAGGCTAAGCCTTTGTAGAGCTTTGCCCTTCAGTAAAAAGGTCAAAAGCACTAAAGCGCCTAAGGCCCATTAGCATTCCTTCATCCAGTTAGGCGCCACTCTGTTTCCTTCTTCCCCCTGTCATTTATTTCCAATTTGAAGCAGCATTAAAGAGTATGTTCGGATATTAAAAAGGACCAACAGATGGCGGTAGAGTGAAGACAGTATACCCACACAAATAAGTGATTTTGTTTCAACTCCAAACCGCTCACCTGAACTGTTTGTCGGTCGGGCATCTCACTATAAATTGATATCTGTCGCACCGCCTGTCTTCCTGCTGAAGTGCTGTTACTGGAACTACTGCTCGTAACGCTACCACTACTGTTACTACTACTGCTAACACTGTTGCTGCTGCCTGGGGTGGTAGAACCAGTGGTAGTAGAGGTAGAAGCACTAGTGCTAACAGCTACGGCGCTAGAGGAGCTGCTGGTTGTGGTAGGAGTGGAGGTGGAGGAGCTGCTGGTTGTAGAAACTGTCCCAGTGCTGCCAGCGGTGGAGACAGGGGCCCCAGGTTCACTCTCCATGGTGCCCTCTGCTCTTCTCACCTTTGACCCCCGGCTCCTCTGAATAGCTCTCCTGTGCCTGGAAGACAGAAAAAAGAGAAGTGCATGAGGGAGGGGGGGGAGCCAGCTCACACAATACTTGAACAGAAACTTTGAAAAATTGTGAAAAAATTGCAAGAAATACGCAAACTTCTGATCTAAAAACCATCAGAACATGGCAGGTATATCCTCAGTGTAGAAGACATAAAACATTGGAAACTGATAAACCATGCAGAACATTGGACAAAAATGTATCTTCTTATTCAGGGAAGATATTTTCTCTTTTTTAGCAAAAATTGATTTGGAAGCCAATGTAGCTATCCAACAAGAAAGGTCAGTGCTTATTTTCAAAATAAAAGTTGTTTTTTAAACTAAAGCCAGCAGATTCAGTTGTGAATGGAAAATTTAAAGTCTTGCATGTTTAAATGTGGATGTTGCATTGAAACACAATAAAGAGCTAGAACTGAGCCAGAAATGCTAAGGTCTCTTCTACTTGATGGCTTTATGTAAATTATTGCTGCAGGTTATTAGCTAAAATGCTTGTGTAATATTGTTAAATACGACAATGATGAAATCAGTTGCAATTAACCCACTTTTTTCCTTTCTACTCCCATCTTTAACTCAAATGTCCCAGCCATATGCTCCATCTACTCTAGCACCTCAGTCACAAACTTCTATATGAGGTGTGAGTGTCGCAATCTATTCTGGTGATCTGTCAAATTATAGGCATGCAGAATAAATGAGCTACTTGAAGCATCCATCGAGTTGCATTTTAAAGTTTTTAAAAATCTAACCATTTTTAATTTTTAACAAAAAATAACTAAAAAATATTACACGATGTGATTTTTTAATCAAGTTATGGAACATTTTAAAATCAATATTGGGTCTTGCTATTAGTTTCTGCGACAATGCAAAGTTTCACAAGGCCTTCCTGTTAAAACCCCTGTTGGAAAACATGGTGATTTATATATTGTTTTTTTCTGGAATGATATCCATCTCTAGGTCAAATTTGATCTGCCGATAAAAGAAAACATCCAGTTAGGTGCCACTCTGTTTCCTTCTTCCCCCTGTCATTTATTTCTAATTTGAAGCAGTATTAAAGAATATGGGTCAATGTTTATTTTCTTCAGCTATGCTACTTTTCTCACTTTTGTTAAATGGGTCAAGGTCAGCAGAAGAAGTTGTTTCACATGTTTTACTAGTTTGTTGTGTGGGTTGTTTTTTGAGGTGTGCCACTAAACCTTATTCCTGCCGTACTGGTACTTCTTCATCGTTTAGATATGTTCACTTTCAAGACATTCTGGTTGATGACTTAGTTTGCTTAAAGACTTGTCCAGGTTAGTAAATGTTCACAGAAATTAAAAATTGTCCATAGGGATGAGATGACTTTTCAAATAAGGGGTCATGTTTAAAATCTGACCATGGAAAAATACATTTGTAATTTCAAATTTTTAAGAGATTTTATACAACAAAGCTACAGAAATGCAATGTAGGAAGGCAATAAAGTATGAATGTTCATAAAAAGGAGCATATATTAAAAAACCCTAAATAAACATTCATCCAGCTTCTAATACATTATGGTCAATAATGCATTAGACCATTATTGCGTCTAATACATCATTAATGGTGGTATACAGAAACCTTAGCACATTAAAACAGTAGAATTAAAAACTTTAAAACTTTACATTTTTGTGCATTTTCTTTTACCACATTAGAAGGAATAATTACTGCTTCTTTTACAAAAGCCTTTTATGGCTTGGTTCTGTTTTATTTATTAATGCCAGAGAAAATGGGTTGTGAGCTCGACAGATGATATGAACCGAGCCTCAGCATGACATGTGAAGATGGAAGCAGAGAAAGCAGCTATCTTCTAGAGTAATATCTAGTTTTGTCAAGTCTATACATAAGGCTCTGAAAAATAAGTGAATTTTTGTAAAGCATTTTTTTTTACATCTAATAAAAGTTACAATAGACAAAAAAGCTTTCATTAAAATTTTTTTCTTTAAATGTGAGAATTTTTAGAAATTAATCCTTGATTTAGCATAATATGAATGTCAGAATGAAAATGTCAAGAGCACACTAGTTCTAGTAGATCTCCAACATCCTGCAACACTGCAACACACCATGCAAGGTAGCTTCAGGTCCTGTTTTGAACCTCTTTAATTGCCTTTTGTATTTTTAGGCATAAGAAGAAAAATGTTGTCTGTCAACCTTGATCGTTTGAGTCAGAAACTTAAGCGATAGATTGGATCTGCTAGAACTTAAAGGTCAGACATGAGGCGAAGTGTGCAGGCTGAGGATTTAAATGGGCTGGAGTGAAAAGAGGGTGTGATGGAAGTAATTAAATAAATTATGCTCTCGTCATGCTGCAAATCCTGAGCCATTTCCTCTCACTCCTCACTATTCTTCCAGGAGGAGCAGCAACCAAAGCAAAGCTTTTATACTGCAAAGAAAAACACTGATTCCCCTAAAAACTAAATAGAACCAAATGGCTCCAGTGAGCCTCCATAACTAAATAATAAAAGTGTTCGAACTCTACAAGCTAAATAGCATCCTAGCATCTCTATTGTGATCGTATAAAAGGCAAAGTCTATTCAGACAATCAGTGGTCGATGATAAACAAAGCACCACTACTGCAGAAAAAAAAACCTGCCAGGCTATATTTTAGCATCATTAGCATGCATCCCAGACTGTGCCGCCATATGACTAGAGAGGACAGAGAATCTCCTCTGGTAATGACGGCTTATACCACTGTCTCTCTGAGCAGAGTCACCCATCCATCAGCGGATGTCTGGATCCATTGGAAGAACACCCCCCACTCTGATCAAATCCAGCTTTCACATATGAAATGTGGCTTTAAAATGTATGGAAAGAAAAACAAACATGCCATTAGGAAAAAGGGGTGGGAGGAATAACGTGCTTGATAGAAAAGTATAAGCACTATGAGTCAAAACAACAATATTACATTATGAGCACTTTTATGTGGACATATTGATCTACTCGTGGGACTGTCAGTTTTGTGTCTGGAGGATCCAGCAGTATAATGAAAGACTGTCAGACAGACTGGCTGCCTCTAAAAGCTCACATCACAATAAGGAAGTGCTGAGCCTCCATCAGGCAGGCTCCCTCCTCCACCTCCATATAGAACAACTCGGATGACCCACATTAAAAAATATATTAATTAATTAAAAGAAACAAAAAACACAACGAGAAAGCACTTCTCTGCACTAATTGATGTGGAGTCTTCCTTTAAAAGCCAGGATGCCCACAGAAAAAATATGCCTATGAGGATGGATGCGTACGTGCAGAGATGCCGAGACAAAAGCCCCCCAGCCCTCAAGCTCCCTACCTCCTCCGACACCCCCAACGCGATGCAGGGGTATGATGCCCCATCCCCCGGGAGCACGCTGTCCTCCTGCAGGATGCTGCTCCTCTTTGTCTGTCTGACTGCGTGACAGGCTGGTCGGCTGACTGGGGAACGAATGAGCGCGTGTGAGGGTCGTTTCTGTGCTACATCCAAGAACCCCGAGCCCCTCTCATCAACCCCCAACACGCAGCCAGCTCGTCATTCCAGCATCCGACCCCCTGATTATGTGGTTGCCTAGCGACGGCCAATGAGATGCTTGTGGAATCCTTGTGCAGAGTACTGCGCGGATTGGTCAACAGGCGCCTCTCTAATGAGGATGATGGTAATGTCTTACCATCATCCTCCCCCTCAAATGTTGCCTGAATACTGAATTAATTTTAATGCATTGACTGATTAAAATAGGCCAGCATTATTTCAATTTATTTTTATGAAGCTACAATCTTAAATAAATCAATTGCCGCAAGCAATACATCTTTCTCTACTAGTAGAAATCAGAAAAATCTTTTACCTTTCAATTTTGGCTGATGCTGGAAATAAAAAAAATTAATAACCTACATTGTATATAATTATAATATAAATATGTGAATCAGAACTGCAACAGTAAAAATGAAAAAATTAAATACAGAAGAACAGATTTTCCAAAATAAAACAGAAAAACTGATTCTTTCAAGGATTAAAAAAAAAAAAGAAGAAAAAAAAGTAGACCAAATGTGTATCACAATTTAGCCACTTCACAGTGAATTATCACCATTTATTCCAAAACACAATATGAGTATGTACCAGAACTTATGAAGCATATGTGAGTCAGGTCACAGCAGAGAACTAGCATCTATTCATAGGAAGTACAGAAATAAAATGCAAAACAGCAGTCCCTGAAAGACGCATATTAAAAAGGTAAAATGAGATAGCTTTCAAGCTGAATTTAAACTCGTCTTAAATGACATTAGAATTCATTCTAATGCGGATAGAGAAGAGGAAACCCGGGGATAATGGCATACTTATGGTCTGCCCCAGAATATTAGCAACCGCCGCCCTGTATGAAATGTACCTATTTGAGTCATTTGCAAGTGCAATGTAGAATTGATTGAGGCCAACCATGCGCAAACCTCATTGATTATCATCTCCTCATTAGCATATAGATTAGCTAATGGTGCAGCCAGAAACACAAGCCTTGAGTCTCACACTTGGCTAACAGAGCTATGCACCAGAAGGGGGTCAAACGAATAGCAAAGACCACAGATGGGGTGGCTCAATTGAACGTGAGGTTTTCAGATGATGGACCTGGGGATCAGGAAGCTATAAGAAAACACAGCACAAGGAAGTGCTTTAATAAAACAGACGTTACCTTTTCTTTAAAACTTTAAAGGGTTTTTGTGCTAAGGTAGCAATTTTATTAAACAGTTATAAATAAAGTGACTACAAGCATTATTTTTTAATTTCTTATAAAACATACAAAAAAGTTTAAGCCAGCAAAAAAAAGTTTAATGAGGGAAATTTAAAGGGGTGTTTTATGCAAAGAAAAAAAATTTACTTATCATGGTATAATTCAATTCCCTCATCAAATGGAAGTGGAGTGTTGCTTTGATTAATTCATGTAAGTTTGAGAAATCCTTAAATCCTCCATGGCAGCCATTCAGGACTGCCTTAATGCCTTTTAAAACAACGATCCGCCTATGTACCAAAGGCTCCACCTTTGAGCTTCATTCCATAGTCTAACATAAGCTCCTCTAAACTAGCAGCAGCAGAAATTATCATTAGCAAACACCAGGTGGAACTGCACATCTGCTGGAATTACTATGCAAACTCCAACACTCCTAAGAACAGATGTACACATCATCAATGAACTACATGCAGAAGCATTATTGTGACAGAAAAGTTAAGAGGTTCTTAAAAAGACAACAGCCAATCAGATTAGAGTTGTTTCTGATAAAAACACAGAATTGTTATAGCTAAAAGCAACAGTTACAAATTGTGCTATAAAATGGCATTATGTGCCAAGAAAATACTGTTATTTTGATAAATTAGGGTAAGTGTTGAAAACTTATTTCACAGCAAATCATGTCTAGGGAATTTTTAATAAATTCTATAGCTGGATTGACCCACTTGTGTCCTCACCTATGTCTTGGCAGTGAGTTCCTATCTATATCCACCCAGAATGTGTGTTGGACCTACCAGCCTGACTCATTCATTTTTATGGTCAGAGTTCAAACTAATTTACATGGTGTAAGAAAATAGTCCTGTCATTAGAACATCATCATTCTAAATTAGAAGGATGAATGGAAATATCTGAATACAACTCCAGTCTAATAAATACATAATCACTCAAGGGTTTTTTAAAATTATTATTATTTTTTATTTCGGTTTTAATTAAGATTCTTTACTTGACATGCATTGAATGGAGGTAAAGGTAAAAATAAAAGAAAAACACAAGCATGTGTCAGCATCCTCACATCTTCATTTCATGAAAATACTAATCAAGTCAAAAGACTTCCTTTAAAGAATGCTGAAAAACATATATATACATAAAAATAGGTCCATCGGTTATGCATGTCCTGAGGCTGAATAGATGGCAGTCCTTATTTCAACAGTGACCAGAGCAGTGCCTATGTGAGTGTCTTGTGTAAGGCACAAAAATACCCAAGATCTCGAGGCAAAGTTGCTTGGTTACCCATAATTGAGCCATCCAACTTAATTTGACCTTAACTTCACAGCTGAATAAACCAGTACAAAATGAGTCTGACATCTTTCCAGGTTAAGTGTGTCGAGTGTCTTCAAAATTCCAGCAGCCCCATGCTGTGAAGGTAACAAAACACTTGCACTTCACCCTTCAAAGATGACCATGGGCTCTTTCAATTTGGACTCATTAAAAAGAGAACAAAAGATTCAATACATGCTAAAGATTGTTTGGATTGTTAAAATATGGGAGAAGCAGACTAAAAGGTGGAGACATAGGCTGAAAGGGATACACACATAGGCCTGTCACGATACCAAATTTTGCTGAGCGATTAATTGTCTCAAAAATTATTGCGATAAACGATAATATTGTTTGAAGACCTTTTTACACTGATTTAATGGAAATGATGTAATAATGCATGCCAAAGATGGATACACTTTATTTTCAAAAGAACGCTGGAACTGATAAA
>CAEGAD010052487.1:0-51050 GCA_903067055.1 Poeciliopsis paucimaculata | reverse complement strand
AGTGATGGTTTTACAACTCTCACCCGGGTCAAACAAGCTCCTTATCTGCTGTGGGACACCTGCACTCAGGAAGTAGTGATCAACTGCGCTTCCACAAAGAGGCCTTCTGAGAAAGGAATCATGGTTACAAAGACACAGAAACATTCCTAAGCTAGAATGAAAGTAAACATATAAAACAAATCATTATATGAGTAAATGACAATAAAAAAGTAACAACACATATAAGATAATAATAAAACTATTTATCCAACAGACAGTAATCTGAATAATTCTAGTTTAACTATTTTAAAGTTTTGTGCAAAACTTTTAAGCCCCTCCAACTAAACCAAGTATTTTTGGTTTAGTTTGTAGTGAAAATATCTTAGTACTCTTGAAAGAAGACAAAACTAACTTAAAAGTAACTTTTTAGCAACATATATGAGTATTTGGTTGACAGTGGTGTAAGAAATATGCACAAACCTTTGAAAGATTAAGCAAAGGAAGAAGATTTATCTGCTTGTAAGGAAAAAATGTGAAAATGAGAATGTAATAAATCAAGATCGTTTCGCTGGCTCCTCATCTACAGTGTGACTCCGGTTAAAGAGGTGACATGGAAGCAGAGCTCTTAATTTAACAGTTTAATGAAGGTTTGCACTTTCCATCCAAATTACAGAACCAGTTGATTGGTATCTGCAACACAACAACAGCAAAAACATAAAGTATTTATACATATAATGCCACACATGTGACATTCAGCTCGCTAAATTAGCTTCTCATCAGTAACACTGATGAATTACACTGCAAACTTACAGAAAACAAAGTCATAACAAACACTGCTGCAGGAATTACATCTGAACATAACTATAAATCACATATCAACATTACATGAAACAATATGAAACTCATGTTTTCAGTCACCCATACAAAGTTCCTTGCCTGCAATAAAAAAATTAAACTCTGTAGGAAATATCTCATGTTAAGTGTACGACTAGCTGTCGTAGCTCTTGCCTGACCCAAATATTATCAGTCCAACTATGTGTTTTAGTGGGGATTCAGAACAGAGAATGCTGGTTTTTAACTTGAGCAGTGGAATGTAATTACCCCACAGTGACATAAAAGTCCTAAAACTTAAACATTCATGAGAAAACCACTGAAAGAAAAAAGCACAGCTGAATTAACTGAGGGGAAATACTCTTAAAATATAATTGGAAACCAGAATACCAGCAGATAAAGCTCACAGATTAATATTTTCCTGCTGTGAAGTTTCTGCTACTATCTGAAGATTAAAAGGAAACATTTTCTGCAGCATTTCAGTCATCAGAAAAAGAGATTCAGGACTTTTGTTCATTTAAGCTGCTTATGGTCGATTTTAACTTTAATGACGAGAAATCCCGGAGATATGATGACAAACACTTTAATGGACTGCAATGCATCCCTGTGTTATATAAGGAGAGGGACATTGCATCATAATGTCATAGCTAAATATTTAGTTGGCAAGCTAAAAAACCCCTAAATATTTAGTTAAATGTTTAACTCCCCAAAGCTAAATATTTAACTTACAATTTAAATACTGGCTTAAAATGATTAAGTCTGTAGACTAAAGATTTAGTTTAACTAAGTATTCAGTTGTAACAAAATTTTAGCTAAAGCCAAACATTTAGTTTGGAGCAAATGTTTAATTTGTAAAAATTTCGCCAATTTTACCTTGCTTGTTAATTAAATATGTAATTTGTATTATTTAGCTGCAAAGTAAATATTTAGATTGGAACTAAATATTTAGTTTTCTAAGTAAATATTATAAAATTTTTAGCTTGTAAGATAATTGTTTTGCTACCTGACTCAATATTTAACTTGGAGCCAACATGTCGGTTGTGAACTAAATATTCAGCTTGTTTCCTAAGTATTTAGTTTAGAGTTAAATATTTAATTTGTAAACTAAATATTTATCTCCAAAGTAAATATTTAGCTTGCTAGTTAAAAACGTTTTGTTTGAAGCTGTGACATTTATAAATGAATAAACAACATGATGAAAATACTGAAAAACAAATAACCAACATTTAGACCTTTACTAACTTCTCCCTGTAGAAATAATCCCGTCAGACTAACTAGAAATCACTAGAAACTGTTATATCAGGTAACAGGAAGAGTGAAACATCTGAAAGCTGTTTGTTTCCATGATGAGCCACAGGTGATGCAGCACCTGTCTCTTTAAAAAAAGCTGGATTGTGCTATTGAGCAGAGAAGGGGAGGGGAAGTTTGGCGCCAGCTGCATTGGAACAGTCCTCTCTACTGAGCAGATTTTCTGAGAGAGAGAGAGAGAGAGAGAGAGAGAGAGAGGGAGCGATCCGGCCGTCAGAGGAGTCTGGGAGCGGGGCAGCAGCAGCAGCAGCAGCAGCAGCAGCAGGCTGTGCGTCAGCCGGTGCTCCATAGGGAAACATGGAGATGAGCAGGAGAGGACACGGAGCAACGCGGACCTCATAGATGGATGTTGTTTCATCAGAACAGGCAACAACCAGGCAACCTGAAGGCAACCCACGCAGAGGATAAACCACTTATGGACGCAGTGGATTAAACCTGCAGTCAGACTGAGAGGCAGAGAGAGAGAGAGGAGAAATTCATCAGTTTACTTCTTTATCTTTTATTGTCGGAGCGTGCGCACTTTGTTTCTCTCTCTGAGTGTGTGTGTGTGTGTGTGTGTGTGTGTGTGTGTGTGTGGCTGCAGAAGGTAGGAGACTGCAGCCTTCAAAGCTGAGTATCTTTGTGTTTTCCCCCATTTTCACTCTCTCTCCCTCCCGCATGCATTGTGCGGCAACACTCAATATGCATGTGAGAAGGAAAAGACGATGAGTCTGAAGTGAAACCCTTTTTCATTTTCTTTTTCTGGATTTTTGGGAATAAGCTAAGAGGAGAAAATATTTTTCCTTTCCTCAAATGTTTTTTTTTTTTTTTGGAGGCCTTGACCGGGTTTGAGCCTCCGCAGGGAAACTTCTCGGCATCATCAGGTAGGAGGCGGCAGAACAAGTGGGCCTGAGTGGGAGGAAGAGTTTGTGTCGTAGACTGTGTAGGTCTGATGGGTGAAACTCCATCTGAGAGAGGATAATGGCAGCTCCGGGCCAACTCTCCTCCTCTCCCACCTGCATCGGCTGCAGAGGACCCGGGAGGTGCTAGCCAAGCCGATCAGAGGCGGCGGGATGATGGTGTGATCAGGGTCCGGGTGGAAGACCCCTCTGTCATCCTTCACCTCCTTTCATTGAAAACAGAGGTGGGGCCTCCTTTTCCAGCCTCCTAACCCCCGAACCCCCCAGCAGAGGTGTGCGATACGCCAGATTTTGGTATTGATCCAATTAAATCGCAGATATCGATACAGATACTGATATTTTTATTAACTTTGATACGTCATCAAAATTAGTGTTTTTATGATTTTTTCCCCCCTTTATTTTGTTAAAACCTGGGAAAGAATTTGGGCCCCTGTAAAGGTGTGTGATAATATATTGATATCGATCCAAGTAAATACAGCAGCAGTATTTCCAATACAGATACCGATATTTTTATCTCGGACAGAATTTGGACCCCAGTAAACAATAACATCAATGAATCAAAATACATACAGCAGCACTACCGCCGATATCAATACAGATATTGATATCTTTATTATCTAACTTTGATATATCATCAAACTTCATTTTTTTCTCTTTTGAATTATTTTGATAAAACCTAGGACAGAATTTGGACCCCAGTAGAAGTGTGCAATATGGCATATTTTTATATCAGTCTAAGGAAATACAGCGGCAGTGTCACCAATACAGACACCGGCAAAAACTATATTACCACTATTTTTATTATTTAAGTTTGATACATCACCAAACTTTGTGTTTTTGTGGGTTTTTTCCCCAGTTTTAATTATTTCGTTGGAACCTAGGACAGAATTTGGGCAGTTTATTTAGGGGTGCAATCAATCAATCAATCAAATTTTATTTGTATAGCACATTTCAGCAGCAAGGCATTTCAAAGTGCTTTACATCATAACAAACATAAAAACACAAAGTCACGCAATGATAAATCAGCTCTGATTTCCTTAATGTTTAGATACCGGTGATCAGACGATACTTACATTTGCAGATGATCTCATCCACCTTGACAATTGAATCAATCACTGTCCTTGTTTTGAGCTACTGTGAAAAAAGTTTGACTGACAGACCCGGATCGGCCAAAATTCGGAATCTGCTGATCTGGCTTTTTAGAGATTGGCCAGAAAACTGCAATCGGTGCACCCCTTGTATTTTTAGAGTACTTTGTTAAAACCTACGACAGAATTCGGAAGTTTATAGGTTGGGGCGCACCAATAAATAAATCGACTAGCTGAAAAGTTGCCCCCAATTTCCTTAATTTTTGGAGATTGATGATCGGCTGATCTTTTCTACCTTGACAAAAGTCTAAAAATCAGACGCTGTTCTCTCTTTTTTTCCTCTGCTGTGAAAAAGGTTTGACTGGCAGACTGGCCCACCCGGTTATGGCTTCATGTCTCCAGTTAACAGTAATCTCCCCACTGCTACCAACTTAATTACTTTTCTTATTTTATTTTCCAACATTTCAAACAAAAAAAATACAAACAAACTAATATCGGCCAAAATCAGAATCAGTAGACCAGAGATCGGCCAGAAAACTGCAATCGGTGCACCACTTTTGTGATGTTTTTCCTTTGACTTATTCCGTTAAAATAAAATTTGGACAAAATTTATAACAGAAACTATTGAAGAACGGAACAAATCTGTGTGCATTTTAGCTAAATAAACAAAATCTTTTAGAAATTACAGTACCGAAAGTAAAATAACCTGAAACTAAAGAATCGATCTGATCGGTCCGATCTTATCTGTATTTTTTGGGTCGATCCGCCCACCTCTAGCACCAACCTGCCCGTCTTTTTCCTCCTTCTCTTTTCTTTTTCTTTTCTCTTTCTTTTTGTCGAGGCTTCGGGGGAATTGCCAAGAGCTGTTTCATGCATGTCCACTGGCGGCAGGTTCAACTTTGACGATGGGGGGTCATACTGCGGAGGGTGGGAGGAGGGCAAGGCGCATGGCTACGGGATCTGCACGGGACCCAAGGGCCAGGGCGAGTACTGCGGCTCCTGGGCGCACGGCTTCGAGTTGCTCGGCGTCTACACCTGGCCGAGCGGGAACACCTACCAGGGCACCTGGGCTCAGGGGAAGAGGCACGGCCTGGGTGTGGAGAACAAAGGCCGCTGGGTGTACAAAGGCGAGTGGACGCACGGCTTTAAGGGACGCTACGGTGTGCGGGAGAGCACCGGGACGAGCGGGAAGTACGAGGGGACGTGGAACAACGGGCTGCAGGATGGCTACGGGACGGAGACGTACTCGGACGGAGGTAAGGCTCAAAGTTCGGTATAATACATTTACTCAATTAGATTTACTGGAGTAACTTTATTGAAAAAAACAACTATTTATTAGAGGTGGGCAGAGTTCTCAAAAATTGTAATCAAGTAAGAGACGACTTCAACATATTTTTACTCAAATTAAAGTAAAAAGAAGCCATGGGAGAAATTACTCGAGTAAAAAAGTATTTTGTAAAAAGTCTCTTCGGGTACTGAGTAACTGATCAAATTATCAATCATTTAAAAAAACGTCATCAAACCAGGAGGTTAAATGGAAATTTTGGTATTTTAAGAATCAAAAGGAAAATGATTTATATAAGTAACAGAAAATAAAATCAGGCAAACATTTTTTTTCCCCCCAAATCAATTTCTTTCAATAAAACAACTTTTGACAAAAACTGCAGGGTTTTGTCTTTATCTGGGGAATTTATGGTTAAAACGTGTTCTGAAATTAAAAGTTTTTTTGTTTTGTTTTGTTTTACTTATTTCTGAAATTAATCTCAAAATTTCAGAATTTCTTCTAACACATTTTGAATTTTTGAATCTCAGAAATGTTCCAAGTTTCTTCTACAAAATTTCTGAGATTAAGCTCAAAATTGTAAGAGTTTTTTGGCAGAAATTTACTCCTTTTATTTTTATCTACGATGGCGCTAACACACCGTCATACTCTCCCACACTCCATGTTGCCTGTTGTTGATCCACACACCTGCCTGTTACCATGACGACACACAAACAAAATCACGGTTTCCTAATGCAGTCTTCTTGCACGGCAGTAACAATAAGCTAATACTTTTTTTTTTTTTTTTTTGCAATTGCAATTTCTTACTTTACTCATTACTTGAACAAAAGTAATCTGATTACAGCATTCGCTGGGAGAGAGAGAGGCGCACAGACAGATGCATTGTGGGTGTTTTGAAACTGTGAGGATGTGAGAAATGAGCTGTCCATGTGAAATCTCTGAAATTCAGTAAAAAGTCCATCTGACTGACAGGCTGGGTGCAGATGCACAGTGGGAGGAATCTCTCCAGGGGTCATCTGGGGTCATCCGCGCTTCTTCTGCACCACAACACAGTCACTCCGACTCACACTTTCACACACAGCCAACATGTTACATCAGCGCAGCTTGTGCAATTTAATATTAACATCGGCTTTAATTTTTTACGTCTCTCTTCTGAAGCCTGAACATTCAGACGTGTTGCACTCCGAGGCCTTCAGTTGTCCCATTAGGGGACGAGAAGAAAAGGTTTGTGGTTTTCTGGTATGAAAATGTTAAACAGAACATTTTCATACCAGATCCAGGTTCCATTATAATAGATATTCTGCCATATGATCTATCGTTTCTTTTTTCTCTCTTTTTCTACCAAAAACTTGATAAGTCTTCAGTCTGGTGCTTTGTCTCAACCAGTTCTTATTTTGAAGGAAAGTTTTGTTTAGAGAGACTTATTAATTCATTTTATTTGTTGTTTCTGTTGTTTTTTTGTTTATTTATTTGTTTATTTAAAATGTCTTCCAGTTCCAGTGTTATATGTTCATGAGAATTTAAAGTTTATTCATTTTTGACAATGTGTTATTTGTTATTACACCGTTACCATTACATTGGTCTCAAAACAACATTATTATCGCTATAACTTCTGGGATAATTTATGGTCCAGTAAAATTTGTTACAATGATATATATTTATAGTCATAATTATATCTGAAAAATGATGCAATTTTGCAACAAAAAAAGACGCTTTTGAAGTTGTTATTAGTTTCCAGGATGTGACATTAGCAGCTCAGTTTCTGTAGTTCTTTCTCCAAAATAGTCTCAGCTGTTTGCACAATCCAGTCCAGCTGTTGACATGATTTGTATTCCTATTAACAATTAGGTGTTATTTTAAAAAATGTATCCAAAGTATAACTTCACAATTAGCTCAACATTCCTCGTTTACATTTCTAGTTATTTTCTTGGGTAGGATTTCTTGTAAAATTACTACTGTATTCGCCTGATATCACGCCTTCTTGTGTTTTCATTTGTGACAAATAGTTTGTATAAACATGGTTGAATTTAGCATATCAGCGCTTAACATTAGCTTCCAATAAAAACCAGGCTTGTGTAGCACTTTAGAAGAATTTAATGTTTATTATTAGCAATTTAGGGTTAGCACAGTTAGTTTTTTATTTGGCGGTTTACATCATGTTAAATTTTAATAGTATAGTAGACAGAATCTCTCTAAAACTGCCTATTTCAACACCAAATATATCTTAATATGCATTGATACACCAAGTGGAAGCTGTCTTAGCAGTACTCATAAGTAAACATCCACAGTCTTCCTTATTTAAGTTAACAAAAACACAAGTTTGAGGTTATTCTAGTCTACATCCTTAAAATTGAAAGCTTTGTCCAGATTGCAGTTTTTCCCTGATGCAACAAAAGCATTAATGTGTTTTGTTTAATTATGTAATTTCTTTTTGAATTTGTTTCCTTTTAGAAATCTGAAATTAAATCACTCATTTCATTTGCATGACCTAAATCACCGTGACATTCGCCATGAAATTGAAATAATTTAGATTTTCTTCACAGCTCGATTCAGTTCAGTCACTCGATGAGATTCTCAGATATAATTTAACACAGAAACATGCAAAGCCTGTGCATGCAGAAAGTTTGTAAGCGTGACGACGAGCTGACAGCCGCAGACATGCAGCCAAAGCCTCATTACATAACTCTACAACTAGAAGGCCGCCCAACAACACGAGTGTTCGGCTTTTAGTCCTGATAAAATCCACACAGTGGACTTGTTTCAGGGGTTGGTTTAGGACAAAAACGGGAGAAATGGACCAACAGCTGCAGGGAATGATAGATAAAAGGAGCAGCTGGATAATGAACTGATAATGGAAGGATGTATGGATGGGAGAATGATTAGCCTGATGATTATGCAAGACACTGGCTAATCACGAGATGAGTGAGATCATTACGGAAAAAACGACACCGACAAATATGGTTCTGATAAATCGAGACTCGTTGGAGAGTCACTTCAGCTCGCTGAGTATCTGAACCCACATACGGTAAATGCAGCAGAGATTGGCCTAGTTATCGGTGTTTATCTAGCTCCAGTGGTACACAGTGTCCTTATTATAACAGAACTCCTTTATATAGATCTGCAAGATAAGATTTGTGTTTGGGGAACGGAAGTTTTTAAATAGAGCAAGTCTGGAAGAAATACGGAATATAGATCTGTTTTGTTTTTATTCATGTGTGAGATAATCTTGAATTAATTGCTGTGGATGGAGTTATCTTCATTTCCATCTTTATTTTGACATTTTCTCCATGAAAGTTATGCTTTTTTAAATTTCTGCAGAAATGTGTTGGGTTTGACCTCCACTGAGCCTCAACGCACCTTATTACCAGTTCTTAGACAAACCTTTTATGAAGAAAATGTTTCCTTGGTTGAAAACATCTTCCTTTACCTGCTGCCATCAATTCAATATTGTTGAAGCAAGACTTTGATTCATGGTCAGCAATTACTCAGATTTGTTCTGCAACATATGCTTGAAAGTAGTCCAATACAGAAATAAAATGAAAAGCAAGTACACCTATAAAACCTTTACCCAGCATAGCAGCTGGGGGAAAAAGTATTCATCCTGCTACACATTTGTTCAGTTTTTTTGTTTTTTTTAATATCAGACATAAATAATAATAAAAAAAAAAGATGTTTGAAAATTTGGATTTATTTTATTAATGAAGAAAGGCTTTCTACATTAACTTTAAAATCAGCCCTAGTAATCTAACCTAATTTTTAGTGCTTTTGTATTTTAGCTAACTCTTTAAACTTTCTGCATACATTCTAAAACACTAATTTACTTGGCTGTTTCGTAACCTTTCAGTTTAACAAAGCTCAGTGTCTGTGTTAAATTTGGTTGTTTAATTTTAAGTATTATTCACGTAGCTAGCCGTTGATATTCATGCTCTTATTTTGAAGAGTGTGAAGTCTGGCTCTTTTTCCCCAAAAAACCTTGACAACCATCAAGCACCAATTTAATTTCTACATTACTTGTTTTATAACTTTCCTTTTACATCTTGTTCTCTACTTTCCATGTTTTATTTTGTTCACGTATGTTTCTTGTTTGTATAATATCAAGTTTTAGCATTAGCTTCTGCCAAACATTTTGTTGGTGTTAGCAACAACTAGCATTTTAGACATTGCTTCAAATATAAAACCATAAGAACTCAGGATGATTGTTAAAAATAATATTAAATAACTTCAGCTTGGTGAAATAAAACTTGAAGATGAGCAATATGTGTGGAAAAACTGCTCTCCAAAACATACATAATTTTTGATGTCAAAAACGCGGATGCATTTTAAAGTTGCACTTTCAAAGTCCAATCATATTCAGACTCATAAATCAAAGTATTCAGAGTTTCTCTGCTGGATCAAGACTTTGTAAACCTGAAGAAACATTTCCAGGAAACTCCCACAGCATCTTCCTACCTTTCTGCTTCCTCCCTCGCTCCGTTGCGTTTCAACGCAGCAGCTCTGTGCAGCAGCGTTCCCATAACAACGCTCGCCGACGTGCAGCAGGTCACCGTGTCACGAGGGACCGAGCGTCCCCCGCCTCCATTGGCTGCCCGGTCTGCCAGCTCTGGCTGTGATTGGCCGGATCTCTTCCGGGTGTTTACCGAGACGAAGAGCTAAGCTGACTGATTACCAACCGCAGACACAGAGGCACGGAGAGCAGCGGAGCAGATAAATGAAAAGACAGCACAGATTCAGTAATCACGTTAGCGGGAAATGGAGTCACAAAGAGAGATTAAAGCTGTCATTGTGTACAACAGCGGTTGGTGCTGCAGATTACAGCTGATGTAGCTGCGCTGAGTAGCTAATGTCCTCATGTCACGCGACAGAAACTCGTTCAAAACATCGCCGGACCAAATGACGTCATCAAAACAGGCAACAACATTTAGATTACTGCAGATACAAACAGCTTAGAAGCATCTAAAAACCTGTTTTAGTAGTTCTAGTATATGTTTGTCCATAGACAGAAGATTTATTGTAAAAATGTTATACAGAACATTTAGTTTTTCAAACAAGTCTTTTTGTGACTACAAAACATTTACTGTAAAACAAAATACTAGAAATGTTTGTTAATATACTGAGACGTTTGTGAATATACAGGAAATTTACTGTAAAAATGAGAAGAAAAATATGTTTTCTAAAAAACGGAAGTGGATACACAAATTATTTACTGAAAAAATTGAGAAAATTTCTGTTTTTTAAATAATACAAGCATTTGTCAATATACAGCACTTTATCATAAAAAAGACAGAATTTCTGTTTTTAAGAAATAGAAAAGTTTGTGGATGTACATGAGATTTACAGTAAAATACAGAAAATTCTGTTTTTAAATAAGATAATTGTTTTTGAATATACTGGAGATTTACTAAACAGAAAATTCCAGCTTTAGATTATTAGAAATGTGAATAAATGTCATAGTTTATTCATCACATGTGTTTCCATCTCCCTTTCAGTGCATTAAATCTTAAGAAAAGCCAAAAACTGCATTGAGCTTTAAGTTATTTAGCATTTTACTGTTTCCATTAACCTTTTCTGACGCAACACTTCAAAATGTGCATAAAAAACCTTTGATGGAAACACGGCTTGTGAATTTTACACCAGATTGAACGCTCACCTCCTTTTCAATTTTGTCTCATCAATCCAATTTGCCTAAAAGTCTTGTGGATAGTTTAGATTAAATGTACATAGGGATTAAACTGAATATGTGTCAGGTTGTTTGGGTAAAAAGTTGGAAAGCTGAGATGGTTCAGATGTTCTAACAGGAAGTTTTAGCCATGATGGACTATGGATATATCCTAGGAAACAAATTTTACTGTATATTTTGACATCTCTACCTTTTTCCTTCCCCTGAACATCTTATCTTTAACGCCTGTTGAATTTAATTTGCTGCACATCAGCACTTCCTCATAACTGTTTGCTCTTGCATCACTTAAACTGAAGCTTCTCAGAAAGTTAAAATCTTGAAGTTTCAGCTAAAAGCAAAGCAATAGTTAGAAAACTGAAGAAGAGTCAGATTTAGAGGAAATGCAGAGATCAGTGTGGAACTACTTTGGGTGTTTCTTAAAATATTCGCTCTGATGACGCTGCCACAGCTCCTTCTTGGTCTGAATGATGACTAATTCTTTCATTCTTTACCAGTTTATCCTCTTAACCACTTTACCCGGTACAGATCAGATCGTCAACTCCAGGAAATTGGCACATTTCCGGTAGTTAACCTCTGTGCTTTCCGTACAGTTTCTAGATTAATGATAAACACCAGGAGTTCATCTACCAGGACTGATTTTAACTTTATTCTCCTCTACAACTGTTATTGTATTATTTACAACTGTATTACCACAAAACAGGTTATAGTTACATAAATATCAATTACAAAGGTTGATTAAAGTAAATAAATTAAATTTATAAAAGGTAAAATAAAAAAGAACTAGTTATATCGGTGCTCTTAAATGGTTGTTTAACTGATGGTAATACTTTAAATTAAATAAATGCAGAACAAAAACCAATATGGGGCTCAAACAATTAATCGAATGAATCCCAATGAATAAATAATTGAAAGAATTCTTAACTAATATAGTAATCAATTAACTGTAAACTGAAGTATGCAGGCTTAAAAAGGACAATTTTCTGAAAGTTGGATGCAGTGAGAACAGTAGTTGAGTAAAAACTGTACAAAAAATCTAAATAATTTTCATAAAAATAAACGTGTTTATATACATTAATGTATCTATTATTGCTACCATCGTTATACAGCAGTATTATACATATTTTATACATTTTTATTAATTATTAGTAATGAAATTGTTATATTTCTACTTTTATTTTAAGAAGTTAAAAAAGCTTTGGTTCCGGCTTTATAAGCAGATTCCACTTTTTCTGTCACATGTTTTTGGTGATGCAACATATTTTCCTCTTATCAGCATCAAGCTGCTCCAGCAAAATGCAGTTTGCATCAAATGAAACGCAGCAACTGGCCAAAGAAAATAAATAATGCAGGAGCTGCCAACAGGGATGCTAACTTTGAGAAATATTGTCTGAATAAAAGATTTTATTTCCTCAAAAATAAAGTGTTAGTGTTTCTGTTTGCAGATTTCATCACCCTTGTTTATGGAGGGAATCTTAATCTTCTTACTTTAAGCAACGTATACAGGACTGACTGTTTTTGTGGGTCTTTTTCATGAAATTTCAGAGCAGATTTTTAATCCCTAAACAGAAATCTGTGAGACTCGGACAGAAAAAAGGCCAATGGAAAAGCTCTTAAACGGATAAAGGTCTCAAACTGAGGTTAAGCTTCACACTGACCTTCCCTCTTTTCAGTGGTCAGCCACAGTTTGTCTCAACCACACATTTATCTACCCCCCCAGCATGCGTTGTTCAATCCCACAGTAATGTTTTCAGGTTCGAAGATGATGCATAAATGAATAAGAATGAAAAGAAAAATGAAGAATTTTAATCCTTACTATCTAATGTTTTATTAATTTTTGCAAAAAGCGCAGAAGTTTGACAACCTGAAAGTTATTTGGACTCTGTTCTGACGGCCTTGTTTTCCAGTCATAATCCGCGCCTCGTCTACTACCACTGCTGCTCCTCTGCAGGGCTCAGCTTACGTAACGGCGGTTTGGTGTTTGTAGTGAGGATTAGCAGAGCAGTCTGAAACATTAAACAAATCCAGATCTTTATCCTGGGAGCATGTCCTCTACCTCGGCTGACGCACGGCGAGCTGGACAGTAAAAATAAGAAAATGTTTCATCTTTTCTGTTCTTTTCCAAGGCGAAGTTGCTATTTAAACCCCTTGAACTGTTTAAACTTTTTTATATTTTAAGTAGGTGTCCTGTGAAAGCTTAGCCCCGCCCCCAAATGGTTTGAAAACTTCCACCAAAGTGGGCGGAGCCAAGCGACACTGTGGGTGTGGCTTAACACTGTTGCTTACTTATCAACTTTGCTGTGCTAAGTTTGACAAGAGGCTGAACTCCAAAGTTTCGTCAAAAGGCTTTTTGATTAATGAAATCTTAATTTAAGCATAGAGTAAGCTCATATTTAAAGATTTTGACAGGTTTTCCATCCTCAAAGCGAAACACAAACCTTCAGACAGGAAGCATGTTTGATGTTTGGCACGTGATCCAACCGCTTCAGTGTTTCTGCATTCTTGATCTCATCGCTGTCGGTGTTTTTGTGTCACTACCTCGCGCCTGCAGACGCAGCAGCCCGGTTTGAGGCCTGTATGATTTAGCAGCGCCTTCCGCTGGCGCCTCCAGGCAGAAATCAGGAAGATTGTTTTGACGTGCGAGCTGCGAAGCGGATTCTCCTCACAACTGTACAGGCCAGAGGTTGAAGCCCTGTCACATTGGAAAGGTCTGTTTTACGTCAGCGCAGCAGTGACGGGTTCACGGCTGTAAAGAGAAGATAACCTGATGTACTGCTGCCTCGTTTTTGTCCTGTCAGAGGTTTCATTTTGCAGATTCAAACTTTTCCCACAGAACTGTAAGAAAGGCTGGCCGATAAATACATTTTATTTATTAATTACATTTTTGGCTTTTGAATATCTGGATTTATTTTCACCAATGTGCTCTATGAGTTTTCATAATTCAGAGGGCGGCCATCTTGTCTGACAAGCTTCTATTTATTTGGACTTTGAATTTCAGTCAATCCTACTATAAAACATAAAAACAATGGCGTATTAATGCCACTGGAGAAACCAGTAGTACATTTCTGCCAAAAAAATTCAGAAATATTTAAGTACATTTTCTAGAAAAAACAAGAAACTTTTCTAAATTGAAAGGTTGAAAATTGGCAAGAAAAATTTTTTTTGGTAAATTCTCCAAAATGCTCTAGAAAAATTTAAAAGTCCAAAATTTTCTGTAATTTATTTTATTTTTTTTAATTTTGAGATTAATCTCAGAAATTCTCTAGAAATAATTTGGACATTTCTAAGTTTCAAAGGTTTTATTTTCTTCAGAAATTTGTCAAAATGTAATATTTTTTTCTGCACATTTTTGACATTTTTCCTCATTAAAGATACTTTTTCCTAGAAATTTGAAAGTGTTTTTATGGTAAATTGTGTCGATAGTTTTGCTAATATTATGATTATTTTGTTGTAATTGAACGTTCTTGAAGCCTGGACCTGATAGTCCATCATACAACTCACAGAGGGGTTGATTGAAATAAAAGCCACTTTTTGAAAATATTTTTTGTAATTTCTTTTTTTTTTTTTTTTTTTTTTAGAAAAGAAGCAGAGAACAGAAACTGATTAAAATCGGAGCTCAGATCATGTATGAAACGAGTCGTAGATTTTATTTTTAAGCCACATCGCTCTAACTGTAAGCAGATCTGAATCCAATGGGAAACGGCTCCTTGCTGTTTCTTCAGCACCATGGAGAGCGACCAGAAAATATGTCATTTGCTCCGACGTTTCAGAGTCGGGCTGGTAAACGCTTCCAAGAAGCAACAACGGCCCACACGCTGCCTCACATATATCCCCTCATTTGCACTCGCCGCTGGCAGCTGATCGGGCTGTAAGTCCTGCAGCACCGCGCCGCCCGAGTCAGCCTGACTTCAGGAGGGCAGAAAAGCCCTTTGGATAAACAATTCAGAAGTTCAGTCATATTTCCAATCATCACAACTGCATATTGTTATTTAAATAATCAATCAATCAAGTTTATTTGTGTAGCACATTTCAGCAACAAGGCATCATAAAAGCAGAAAATGACAAAGTCATAAAAGACGCAGTCAACCAGTAAACATTCTATTTTGTCAAGCATTGCCATCATTATACATCTAATATGTTGATTAATGTTTAATTTATAATGTTTCAAATACGTCTCTAAACTGGTGGGCTTTAGCCTTTATTTAAGGAAACTCAGTGTTTCGGCATTTTTGCAGTTTTCTGGAAGTTTGTTCCAGATTTGTGGTCCATAGAAGCTGAAAGCTGCTTTTCCATGTTTGGTTCTGGTTCTGGATGCAGATCAGAACCAGAACCAGAAGACCTGAGAGGTTTGGAAGGTTGCTATGACAACCGCAGATCTTTACTGTATTGTGGTGCTAAACCGTTCAGTGATTTATAAACTAACAACAGTATTTTAAAGTTTATCCTCTGAGCTGCAGGGAGCCGGTGGAGGGACTTTAGAACAGGGTGATGTTCTCCATCCTCCTGGTTTTAGTCAGAACCCCAGCAGCAGCGTTCTGGATCAGCTGCAGCTGGAGGAGGGATTTTGTTGGCAGGTCTGTGAAAAGACGCTGTTGCAGAAATCAATGCCACTAAAGATTGAGTTTTTCTAGAAAATGTTTGACTCTTGAAACTTGAAAATGTCTAACTTGAGATTAATCACAACATTTCTCAAGTATTTGTAGTGAATTTATAAGTTTTCAAACTCAGAAATTTACAATTTGTTCTAGAAAATTTCTATGATCAAAATTTCTGAGGTTTTTTTCTAAAAACTTCAAATTTTGAAACTGACATTTTTATGTTTTTTCCAAAAAGAACTCTGAAATTAATTTCAAATTTTCTGAGTTTTCTGGTGCAAATTTTCAAATACTGAAACTCAGAAGTTATCAAAAATAAATACAAATTTTCTGAGACTATCCTTGAAACTTTTTGTCAGAAATTTATTCCTTCTTTTTTTCCCCTTTATAATCCACCAACATAATTAAAACCCTAATAGTCATATATTTATACAGCTGCAGCATCAGGTGTGATGTTTTTCTTAATTTTAGTGTTTTTATTTTAACAAAATGTGTCGACAGTCTCTTTATATCCAGGACTCTGCTTGGCTCCCTGTCTGGTTTCCTTCTGCACAGTCAGCGCTCTCCTCCTCTTCCTGATTCTTCTTCTTCTCCTCCTCTTCCTCCTGGCTGTGCTCCAGTTGTAAAGCATCCATTTGATAAAATCTCATTAAGCTGTTGCTCACGTATGTGTGTGCGTTCTTTGATCCGTCTCTCATATGGCCATACAGCTGTGCTGACATGATTACAAAGGGCTGGCCAGCTGTGGTGCCCATCTGTCTCTGACACAGGCCCTGTGCGAGTGTGTGTGTGTGTGTGTGCAGGTACGGGGGCAGATCTTCCCGACGACAGGGACAGGTTTGGAGTTAGAACCACTTGGCACGCGGATCGGTGTGTGTGAGTCTGGCTCCGTTCAACACTTCCTGCTTTCCCTGACCCTCGGGCCCAGCAGGGAGCCGTTTGTTTGCGATGCAGACGCAGGACGTGGAAGCAGTCCTTATATGGGCATGTAGTCGTGCGTTTGCTCCAGAATGAATCAGAGTGCTGTTACATCAGAGGGGTCGGGCAGGCGGGCGGGATGGATCGCTTGCTCTCCGATTGGAACACACACTTCCGCTGGAGAGTGTGTGAGAGAGGAAAGCTGGAAACAGAGACACACACACACGTACACACACTCTGATGGCCTACTTTCCAGCAACTCTGAGATGCAGGGATTGTTCTGCAGCAGGAATGATATGAATGAAGGGAGTGTGACGACAAAAACTTCTAAACTTTACAAAGAAATATGAAAAAAAAATCAACTTACACATAATAATCACAAATATTCAGCTTAATTTAATGATCATAAAATAAACGAGATGCTTTGTTTCTCCTGTTAAACTCACAGTATTCTCCTTTATGTTAGATTTTATGTTACAAACTTTGGTTTTGCTTGTTTTTTTGTAAGTAAAGCCAGTATATGTAATCTGTTTTATTGCACCAATAACTTTATTTTTGTTTTAAGTGATTTTATGCCTTTTTTTGTTTTGTTTGTTTGTTTTTGTATTGTCTTTGTGTGCAAATTTGTTGACAATTTGTTTAGTTCTGCAATATTTTGCTTAAATCTGCCTCAGTGCCGCCCTCTTTAGGTTGAATGCTGGCTACTGCAGTTGCATTTTCTTATTGGTTACAACAAAACATCTTGGTTGGTTACATTGGTGGCTGGTCGCTTTTTTCAAACTTCAAACTACTAGAAAAGAAACAAAAGTGATTAAATTTCAGCCAAAACATTTTGAGATTAATCTCAGAAATTTTATATAAAAATTTTTTATAATGTACTCGAAAAAATTCTAAAATTTTGCCTTTTAAAAGCTCAAAAGTTTAAAATTTGCACCAAAAAACTTGGAAATGTTGAGATTAACCTCAGAAATATTTTAGAAATAAAACTAGAAAGTTTCCGAGTATGAAAAATAAATTTTCTTTTAACTTTTTAAATATAAATTTCCACGTTTGTTCTAGACAATGTTTGAAACTAGTCTCAAAATTAAATTTTTTACTTGCAAATTTAACATTTTTTAAAATATAGAAAGTCCCTAATTTTTGCTAGACAATGTATGAGATGAAACTAAAAACTTCTCAATCTTTTTAGCAAATGTTTTGACTTTTCAAGTCAAAAAATTGTGGAATTTTTATTTTTCTAAAAAATTTCTCAGCTGAATTAAAAAATTTATTTGCTTTTTGTTCCATGTACAATGGCCCTAATAAGCCTTCAAAATGCACATAACAATGTGATGGAAACACGGCTGGTCTGAAGTCAGTAACCAGCTGTTTCCACCCTGTTTATCTCAGTTCTAAGTGTTTCTTGTGTTCTGGTTGTATTTTAGTATCTGACCCGTGTTCGTTCTGGTCTGCTCCTCCAGGAACATTTCAGGGTCAGTGGGTCGGAGGGATGCGTCATGGCTACGGCGTCCGGCAGAGCGTTCCATACGGCATGGCGGCCGTCATCCGCTCTCCTTTACGCACCTCCATAAACTCTCTCCGTTCTGGTTCGGAGCACAGCAACGGAACGGCGCTGCTGGACCGAACGGGCGCCCTTGTTCCGGGCCCGCCCACGGTTCCGGGAACTCTGACCACCAGCGTCTCCATGTGCAGCACGGGCAGCAGCGGCAGCAGCCCAGCGGTGTCCCGCGGAGGCTTCGTGTTGACGGCGCACAGCGAGGCGGAGCTGCTGAAGGGGAAGAGGAAAGGAGGATTGTTCAGGAGGTCCATCCTGTCCGGCCTCAAGCTCAGGAAGTCCGAGTCCAGGAGCTCGCTGGCATCGCAGAGGTCCAAACAGAGCTCGTTTCGGAGTGAGGCTGGGATGAGCACCGTCTCCTCGGCTGCATCGGACATCAACTCCACCATCAGGTAACCTGAACCAGCAATTAAAACCATTAAATACCTGGATCTACAGATGACATTTTATTCAAAGTAAAAATGCATTTATAAGGAACTAGTGGTAAATTTTATATCCACACATTATATTATTCCTTTAAATCCAAATAATTTGCTACTGACCACCCCCCCTAACTTAATGTTTGGACCCACACGTAAAAATAGCTGCAAATAAATGTGCAATTATACACCGTACATCTTTGGAAAGCATCAGTAGAGTCTCCTGCACAATCAACAAGAATCCAGTAAAAGGTTTCTGGATAATAAGTCAACAATAAAACGCTTCGTCTTTTCCAGCAGCCATTGTTAAATCCAGCAGTAAAACCAGCTGACCAAATGTGCTGAATCTCTGATTGGGTTGCTGGGTGATGGGTGGAACTCTGCTGGGGTTGCTACGTAACGTCACAATGCCCTTCAAACGTTAACATTCAGGAGGTTTTTGAATCGGCGCACTTTACAAACACTAAAAAACATTAACTTACTGCCAAAAATGTCTCACTGTTTTTTTTAAGCTCCTGGCATTTTTTTTTAGAAGCTAAGACCCAAATAGAAGATCAAAAACATACAAAATGTGAGATTTGCATCATAGGTCCTCTTTACTTCTTTTCGTCTAACGCAAAATCTTTGCAGCTGCATTTTTCAAGCAAAAACTGAGGACAGAAATTTGAATTTCCAGGTTCAATCACATACAGTTTCTAGTGCAAATATATTTGTACATTTGAAATAAGACAAAATTAACTTTCTAGTAACTTTTAACTCAATACTTCTTTAATATTGATTTTTAAAAATTGGTAGATTATTTCATTTATGACAAGACATTTTTCTGATGTTATTAGTAAAATAATCTGCCTTTGGAACTAACATGTTTTTAAAATATAAATATTATTGACTTAACCTAAACTCCCCTATCTTACGCGCAAGTAAATTTGACACACTTAAAAACTACTCTGCATTTCAAAATTCTAATATATATTTCTTGGTTTCTACTCATGTAAGGTTAAAATCTATTGCCATAATAACAACAATATGTTGTAACTTAATTACACACAGCGATAATGCTAGTGATAGGTTTGTAGCAAAAAGTAATAAATCAATAATTTTTCACTTTTCTCTTTCTACCAAAAACTGGATAAAAGTTTTCAGTCTGGGGTTTTGGTCTCAACTTGCCCTTGAGTTGAAATTGAAGGACATTTTTGTTTACAGAGACTTTATAATTCGTGTTACTTGGTGTTTCTGTTTTTTTATTTATATAGTTTGGATTTTTAAAATGTCTTCCAGTTCCGGTGGTAAATGTTCGTTAGAATTTAAAGTTCATTAATTTTTGAGAGTGTGTTCTAACATTATTTTGCCATTACAATTATATTACTTTAAAATGGTCTCAAAACAACATAATCATTTATCCCAGTAACTTTTGGGATGATTTATCTTCCAGCAAAATTTGTTACTGTGACACAGATGGAGCAGTTTAGGATTGATGAAGCATCTGGTGTTGACATGTTGTTATGAGGGGCCCAAAATGAAAACCTGCTTAGGGCCCCAGAAAGGTTTGGGCCAGCCCTGTGTGGATGAACGCATTTGTTTTCCTAGATAAGAAATAAGAAAGAAAAATCCACCGTTGCGACCTTTGCCCTTTCCAGCCTCGGAGACGCAGACGCGGAGCTGGCGGTCGCAGACGACGACGTTGACGCCACAGCGACGGAGACGTACTGCGGGGAGTGGAAGAACGACAAGCGGACGGGATTCGGCGTGAGTCGGCGGTCCGACGGGCTGCAATACGAGGGCGAGTGGCTGAGCAACAAGCGGCACGGCTACGGCTGCACCACCTTCCCCGACGGCACGAAGGAGGAAGGGAAGTACAAGCAGAACATCCTGGTGAGCGGCAAGCGGAAGAACCTGATCCCGCTCCGCGCCAGCAAAATCCGGGAGAAGGTGGACCGAGCCGTGGAGGGGGCCCAGAAGGCGGCGGACATCGCCCGGCAGAAGTCCGAGATCGCTCTGTCCAGGTAGGAGGTCCGGCTGGTTCTGGTTCTCAAAGGCAAATCCTCAGAAAATCATTTTCTGAGGATTTTCAGAAATCTGAGGAAAATCTGTCATTATTCTACAGTTTTTACTGTAGAATAATGACAACCGGACCAAATCCAGGTCCGATGCTCTTCATTAGAGGAACACCACCAGCATCTAGAAATGCTTTGAACTTTCAGATCAAATAACTTTATTGTCTCCCAAGGGGCAAATAAAATACACCACAACATCCACATAGCACATAGTACAATTATATCCCTCCACAGTTTGTTGAACTTCAATAGATAAATTGTATAAATTGATTCTTGATGATGCCATCTATTTGTGACATTTTGTTTACATTTGTTTAACTCTGAAATATAGAGTGCAGTTCTACAATTCTTCAGCTTGGTTAATGTCACAAAGCTCAGTGTTAAAGCTGCACTATATAACTTTCATAAAAATATGTTTTTTACATATTTGTTAAAACTGTCACTATGTTCTGACAAAATAAAACGAGACTGATAATCTGTGAAGAGATTGATCTCCTCCACCTCCCTCCCGAACTGGCATTGCTGCCTTAACCAATCAGAGCCAGGAGGAGAGCCTGAGTGCTGTCAATCATCCTCGTAAATGCGCTTCTGAATGTGCTAATGGCAGAGACACATTACAGGAAAACCATTTATTTGCCATTATCTGTGGCCAGCCTTAGCATACCTTAGCGACTGGTGCTCTCTTGTGTTCGCAGCCGTAGTTTCTGATCACAGAAAAAAGTCGCAAGATTTGTTACTAATCACTTTTTTGAAAAAGTCACTAGAGGATCTCAAAAGTTGCTAAATATTGCAACAAAGTCACTAAGTTGGCAGCAATGTTTCTCCCTCTCAACCCCCTCTGCCAAGAGGCAGAGGTTAAGCTAGGCCACGCCCCTCTGTCTGATGGCCACGCCCATTTCCCCCAGAAATTTAAATAAACAAAAAGCATGAAATCCTTTTGTAAAGTGTACATTTTGTAGAAATTCTTGCCTTTAAGCCAAACTAAAATATGACTCAAAACGTCCAAAGCTGCTTTTCCTTCAAGTATTTTGTCAATAATAAGTCAAAGCAACGTTTTTATTGTCGTCTATTTTGATCATATTACCGAATAAATGAAAAATGTAACGCTGCCATGTGCGAGTGGCGCATTGCTAATCAGTAGAGCTGTAATGGTCCGTGAATATTTGTTATAGCCGTTTCGGTTGAGCATGCGGTGTACCCTTTTAAATCTGAGCACATGCAGAAATGATTATGTGCACAACACAACGTTCTGTAGCACAACTTTAAAAAACCCACCAACACCCACACAAGACTGAACGTTTTACTAAAACCTACTCTTTGGGAAAATCTAAGTTTCTCATGCAGTGATGTCGGGGAAAGAAATGTGGATTGAATCAAAACATTGTCAGTATTTTCATAAAAGAACAAAAGCAAGTGACTTTATGACTCAGATTATTCTTTATTATTTTAAAAAAGCTCCTTACTGGCCAATCTTTGAAGTTTTTTCTCTTAGCGAGTTATTAAAAGTGAACTTAAATTGAAGGTATGCTGTGAACTTCAATATTTGTGTCCCTTTGCATTTCTACTAATAACTTCATTAATCACAAATCTCTACAAATACACCATCATAATGAAACAGAACCATTTAAAACACACATAAGTCAGATAGTGAAATAATCAACTAATTTAGTAGTCGATTAATTGTTGTTCTGAAAAAACAACACAGTCAGAACAGAAAGTAAGCCAAAACTGTACAAAATATATACACATTTTTGCATTTAAAATTAAAAAACTGTCTTTATCTGTAAATATATTCTACCCAGAATTCTTCAGGTGGCAGTTTTAACTTAATCCGGTACAAATTATGTAAAATAAATGAAAAAATATCTTCTATTAAGGAACTTTTGCATCCAGTTATTAATCAGTTAATCCAAAAACTAATCAACACATCGTCCCTGTATTCATGCTAAGTCAGGCAGTTGACATATTTATTTTCTCATTGAAAACAAGAATATAATTGTCTATATTCATGTCTTAATATATTTCTAATGTTGTAATAAAAAGGCTTAATTTTTAACCTGATAATCAATTAATTGTCACAACAGTCCTTTTTACTTTCATTCTGTCCTCCATGTTTACCTTGAATACTCCCTTCTTAGCGATGCTAAGCTAACTGCAGCGTCCTGATTGAGAGGAAACGGTCCTGCAGCTTCCTGGATCATGTTGCTTCCACTTCGTTTTATATTTTGAATCAGTGACAGAATCAGTTCAGGCTCGGGGTTAAACTGGGTCGAGGGGTTAAGGAGGGTTGAGGCGGCAATAGAAGCAAGACGGTCCAGGAAACTGTTCCCATTTAGCTAAACGCCGAGTTTGATTCCTGACCTGCTTCACAGCGGCTAACAGCTTCAGGGTGAGATATGAGGCTCAAGTTTTAGTTTTAGGACTGAGAGGTGGAATTAATTTACTGTCCCAGAACTTAAAAATAAAAAATCATATTAATACTGAAGCCTGGTGGCATCGAAGGCATTCAGACTGTTGTTGAGGTCAGGCTATGATGCAAAGACTTTGTTAGTAACTTGGCTGTAAAGCATAACCAGGGCGGAACGATATGGATGAAAAACAAATCACAATATAAGCATTTCATATCGGTCGACATTGATTATTAGAGATTGAATTTTTGTTTAAATAATCTGAAATTCTGCCAAACTGGTGGCCAAGGACCTTTTCTGTTTACGGTTTTCTCTCCGCTGTTGTTTTTTATTTTTAAGCAGTTATGAAGCAAAGTGTTGTATAAATTGAGTTACTCAACAGCTTGTTGCTAGGTAACCAAAGAGTGAGTGAGTTAGTCGATGCCATAGTTGCTCATCTAAAGCTTTTCCTTTGCCTACAACCCCCAGAATGCCGTGCGGTTTTGGATCAGAGTTTAGTGACTATTTTATATATTCAGACATCTTATATATTGATCATGTGTCTATTGCAATATGTATTGTTATTGATTTATAACAATATAGATCCAGCTCTAATCGTAACCAGAGACTGAATATCTTTTCAACAAGTACTTTGTTACTGTACTGCAGTAAATTTTTCATGTATCTGTACTTTACTGGAGTAGATTTTCTCTTGGGTACTTTCGATTTTTACTCCACTACATTTTATATAAAGTAACTGTACTACATTTGTACTACACTGCAAAAACAAAAAAAAAAACTTTACAAAGTATTTTTGGTCTTGTTTCTAGTGCAGATATTTTATTACACTTGAAATAAGAAAAAATGAATTTATAAGTAACGTTTTATCAAAAAATAGTAGCTTATTGTGAGTTAATAATTCCTTAATATTTCTGAAAAAGTACTATTCTCCTGCCAGATTTTTTCACTTATAAGGAAGAAAAAACAGAAGCAGAAGTTTTTGGAAAGTGCGACAGCAGTCGGAGACGGTGAATGAAGCTTCTGTCTGAAAGTGGGTTAGCTCCTCTATCGGATTAGCATCTGACCTTGGAGCAGATCAATTGTAATAATGTGTAACATCTCTGACCTCGTGGTCATGGAGTCGGTGTGTGAAAAGATTCAGGAGAGCAGAATGAAGATGCAGACAGAACCAAAGTTCTTAGAGAAATGTAAACATCACAAAAAACAAGAAGTATAATAAAAAAATTAACTGTGAGGAATGTTATTGAACTGCAAAAACACTAAATCTTACCAAGACGTTTTGGTTTAGTTTCAAGTGCAAATATGTTCATAAACTTGAAATAAGACAAAACTAACTTAATCCTTAATATTGATGGAAAAAGTAGTAGTTTCATTGGTTACTATATATTTCACTTATAACAACATTTTTTTTCATGTTTTTAGTGAAATAATCTGCCAACGGAACAAGAACTTTTTCATTTTTCAAATTATTTAGTTAAAACAAACTCATAAATTTTGGTGAGAAGTTACTTATATGTGTGCTAAGATATTTGCACTAGAAACTCGACCAAAAATACTTGATAAGATTTTGTGTTTTTGCAGTGTGTGAAGATGAAATGAACGAGCTATGATCACTTTTTCTTTTTTCTTTTTTTTTGAGGATTTCAGTCCAAGGCTTTGCATATTTAATTGAATTCAACAATAATTTATTTGTCCCAAAGGGAAATTAAATGTTGTTATAACTCATTTCTTCTAAGAATCTTCTAAGAGTCATGGTGCACCAGTTGTGAAAACAACACCTCGTTGTCATGGTTACGCGCCATGTTAGCTGTCTGAAAGAGTAAAAGTAAGAGCAGAAATTGCAGCTGCGCAGCGTCCAAAACCAGAGGGAGAAAACACAAGAGCGTTAGTCCAACCTGCTGCTACTATGAGCGACGCTATTCTAGAAAATGCAACAAAGACAAAAAAACAAAAAAAAAAGTTAAAAAAAAAAAAAAAATCTAATCAGTCAGTTTCTATAGCAACTATGTTTCTGTTTAATCTTATAAAAGGTTGAATCGCTCAACTTTGTTTCTTTCTCACAGATTTGACATGTTCACATTCATATGCACTGCAGTAAATCCTGTTGAGCCTCAGTTTCTGACTGCTGAGGGAGACATTGCTCTGATATTATGAGGACAGGGTCATGAGAAAGAGGGAAAAAAAGCCTTGACATATTTCTGGGGACAGACTGTGTCCTTGTTTAAAGTAGGATGTCACTTTGTTGCCAGTTTGAAGCGGATAAACTCAAACCTAGAAAGTTTGTGAAGTTGGAGATGGAAACAGAGGACGATGAGACAACCATATAACTGTACCTATACAGTTATATGGTATAGGTACCATATAACTGTCCTCACTTGGTCTGTGAGGCAAGCTGGGACACATTCACTCGCTGGCCATTTTATTAGGTACAGTTATATGGTTGCACAGCCTACCTTAGTATTCTGGCTGATCATTTCCGTCCCTTAATGGCTACATTACCCATGTTCAACCAGCTGGTTTCCTCAAAGTGGACATATCATAGAGACTTTTTCACACTTAAATCATTCAGCTCTGGTCTATTTAAATTGGAACTGTGATAATTTGATCTGAATTCCTCATTATTGCAGCTCCACAGGCTCCTCTTGTCCTCCTGTTCTGAGGTGCATCTGAATTTTACTCCTCCTTATTGTCGAACTGCAATGGCCCTTATAAGACATTATACCAAAGTGTGGTGTTGGAAAAGTCTGAAAACAAACCTTCTAAAAACGTGAAAAGTGTTTGAATTTTACTGTAGTGTACAAACTCAGGTTCCTGATGTGAAGAATGATGGCGCAGATCAGACTCTCTCCCTCCAGAATAACCCTGTTCTGCATACACTTTTAGCCTGGCCTGGCTCTCCACTCTCTTGCACACACACACATCAACAGAAACATCTAACCCAGATTCCTGCAGCGCCGTACAGCTTCAGCATGCGTGTCCCAGAACAGAGCAGCAGGGAATTTCCTTGAGGAACTCCAGGAGAAACCCTGAGAGGTGAAACAGTCACAGGATAATTGCTGCAATTCTCTTTCTCGGAGCAAAGTGAAAGCACTTAGGAAAACTGGTTCAAGGAGGCTCTGGCTTACTTCCTAGAGACGCCGCATGTTTCTAGCATTGTCAGTTTTTGGGATGTTTCTGCAACCTGAGCAGGGAGGTCAGAGGTGAAGGTTGAGTCAGGACCTGGTGGGATTGAATCTGCCGTCCGCGTGCCTGATGTCACAGTAAATCCAGGATTTATTTGCGCGCTCGCCGGCTGATGTGCCCTCGTTAGCGCAGTCACATGTGCTGATGTAACCGATGTGTCACTAGGCTACCTGTGATCAGTGAAAACCAGATAAACACACCAGTGACTCACTGTGCTTTGTGGTCAGAGCCTCTCGCTGCAATTCTGTGACCTCGTTTCATCAGATCGCCTGAAGCCCAACACACACACGGAGTCACTGCTACATTCATTCTGTTTGCATCCCATGACAGGACGTTGCTTCAATAAACATACATTTTCTGAAATACAACTCCAGCTTAAAAGGGGGCAGGGTTGCCAGATTTGACAGTTTCCAACCCAAAAACAATGTAAAACCTGGACAACTCCAAAAACATGAGCACAAATCTTAACCTCTAATACAGTCCATGACATTTTTGGTTGTCTTTTGTAGTATTTGTAATATTCTGACTAGAACCAGATCCCTCTGGGAGTGCAAAAATGACCTGACTCTTTGAACCCAATCAAACCTGAGTTTTGATTGGGTTCATGTTGCTGTCCCGTGTTTTCTATTTTAAAATACTACTAAACAGTGACACTTGATTAACCAGTGACTAATCATTGATGTCATCTTGGAGAGATTTCAAAATTAGTTGAACTAATAAGTGATAACAGCATTTTACAAAAAAAAAATTGTGCTTTTCTGCCACACAATGGCAACTATTTATAAGACTTTTTCTCTGAAACTTTTGTAGAAACCTGTCAAATTTTAACTGCTCTCTCAAATATGGTAATATGACTTACAACAGCATTTAATTTCTCTCTGGGATCAATAAAGTCCTTTTGAATTTCAATCTGTTTTTTCCAGCCAAACGTGTTCAAAAGCTGACAAATCTGGCAACACAAAAATCTTTGGGTCTCTACTGCTTCCAAAAACAGCAACAAAAAACAAACAAAAAACAAACAAAAAAAAAAAAAACACCTGTTTTTTTTGGCAATAACTTAATGTTTGTCCTGGAATATGAGATGTTTCAAAAATCTGCAGAATGCAGCATCACCTAGCAACCCCAGCGGAACTCCACCCGTTACCTAGCAACCTACTCTGAGTTCCAGAACATTTGGTCAGCTGGTTTCACAGCTACATGCACTTTACAGTGCGCTGTACGTTTCGTATAATTGTGCATCTGTTTGCAGTTATTTTCAAGTGAGTGTAAACGTTGAATTTGGGGGCGTGGCCAGCAGCAGAATATTTAGATTTAAAGTGACGAAGACCCTAAAACATTTCATTCTGAAGAAGCTCTGAACTGAGCAAACTAAAATCTCATAATCAAAGAATAATCTTTGTGAAGAAAATGTAATGAACTTGTTTTGTATGGGCTACAAACCTATCCTAACCTGTTGAAGGAAGAATAAGATAATCTTCATAGCAGAAATCAACTGGTTTGCTTGTACACCTCCCAGAAAAGGGACCATATCAGCCTGGTGTGTCAACAGATTTACGTCCCCACAACTTGACTGAACGCACGAATGATTAGCGGTGATGCAAACCGGAAGGCTCAGTGAGATATGAATCATCGTCCTCATCATCAGCTGCTTCAGAGCGATGGCAGAGATGATGGAGGAGCTTAGAGTGTGAGGCCTGGATTAGACTTTCTCCTCGGCTCGCTGCGCTCTCTCTTCTGTCCCGTCTTTGTTTTGTCTCTCAGCCTTTGTTTTTCTCGCTCGTCTCTCTTGGCATCGATCTCCCTGCTTGTTCATTCAGTGCTAATCCATGCCCCACTGATCTATTTTAGAAATGTCTTTTGATTCAGAGAAAACAAACTCACATTTAGCATGAAAACTGAAGTGTACGGAAGACCAGAAGGGCCATTAATCAATAAAGAAAAAAAAAGTACATAAATGGAAACAAACTTGTGTGTCTTCAAATCTAGTTTGGAAACTTAAAAACAATTCACAATAAGCAGCACTGTGTAAAAGTTTCATAAACAATTAAACAAAAAGCATTGTAATTATGCAGAAACAAATATTTTTAAAATGTTTTTATTTGTTTTCTTAGAAGTGAGCAGCATATTTCAAGAAAGATTTCATTGCATTTTTTTCCCACAGACCATCAGAAGTTAGAATTTTAATTAATCATATTAGTTATTGATACAATTGTCAACTAATTTAGTATTAGACTAATCACTAACTGGACTCAAAAAATGCCATTTTCTAAAAACTGACACATTCAGAACAGTAATTAAGCCAAAACTTTATGAAAAATTCATATACTTTACATTTAAGATAAAAGAAATGTTTGTAAATATGTTCTATTTTATTTTAGAGAAGGCTTCAATGAAAAATGTTTTTTTAATGTCTTCCATTACATTTACATGTTCATTATAATATCTTTGTGAAGGTGTTCTTGCATTGTTGTGCCATTACTGTTTTATTACTTAAAAATGTTTTCAATACAACAATATTATCATTTAGCGTAATAACTTCTGGGACAATTTACTGTCCAGTAAAATTCAAGTACTGAATTGAATACATCAGTAAATACTCAACAGAAGATAGCATTTTAAAAAAAAAGAAATTTAATTAGTGCTAACTAACTGACTTTGGCGTTTTCTACCAACTTTTGCTGTTGTCATTTTGCGAATTTCCGTAGGAACCAGCAGGAGGAATATGAAGCGTAAACTCACTCTATAAACTAGTTAGACTAACAGAATTAGACAAAAAACAGGTCATATCTAAATAAAATAAACTATAATAAAAAACTCAGAACTTTTGTAACCTTTGTTCCCCCCATTAAGAAGAAAACTGAGTCTCCAAAATGTCTGTTGTGTTGAAGGAAACTCAGTCATGATGAAGACGTAACGGCTTGTCCTCATCCTCCCTCTAATTCTGCTTTAATGCAGAAGTTGACAACCTGCTGGACGGCGCTGTAATTACGCTGTCTCACAATTAGACAGGCTGTGATTCATTCAAGTTAAACACCTTTTAGCTCTCCCACTGCTTTCCCCGCTCTGCATCATCTCTTCATCACCTCACAGCATCGCTTCTTTTCTCCTCCTGCTCTCCATCTGCGGAGCTGTTTTATTTTCTTCCTTTGGCTTTTGGACACCAAGCGATATTGTGTAATCTACATGTTCTGTTTCACAAGCAGAAACATGTTGAGGGGGAAAAACAATAAATCCATTGTTTTTTTTTTGTCTCTAACTTGCAGTTTCACAAATTTCCATCAGAGGCGAAAAACCCCCAAAGATTTTTAATGAACTGGTTACTGAGAGTGAGAGTCTGGCTGGTTTGATATATGTAAAGTTACACAGTGACAATTTAACAGCAAACATTTAATTAGCAAGCTAAGTATTATGCTCCAAACTAAACATAGTTACTGTCATAAGAGAAAGAAATAGATTATTTTTCAAAGTCATATTTTCACCATGTTATTCATTCATTAATTAAGTCCACAGTTTTAAACTAAATATTGAATGAGGGGAAATAAACATTTAGTTTACGAACTAAACATTTAGCTCCAAATTATTATTAATTTTAAATTAAATATTTAGTTTACAAGCTAAACAAATTAGTTCCAAACGAAATATTTTATTTTGCAAGTTGCCTTGCTAATTAAACATTTTTGCAAATAAACTAGACTAAATGTTTAGTTCAGTGCTAAATGTTTGGTTTAATTCTTATTATTTAGTGTGCTCATATTTACTAAGCATTTAATTAAGCAGCTAAATATTCAATCTGAAGCTAAATATTTAATTCCTAAACTAAATATTTAACTGGCTTGCTTAATATTTGTGATATTTATTAATGAAGTTAAAACATGGTGAAAATATGACTTTGAAAAATGAAATTCTTATGAGTGGCTAAATAACCCAAATATTTGGTGTTAATTCATTGCTGGATGCAAAGCCTTCCGTTATTTATTATTTCTGTTAAAAAAAGGAAGCGTCTTCATGTCCTTTACGTCTCACCGCCCAGCAGCCAACAGGCTCTCATGCTCGGCGGTGTGGAGTACGGTTTGGTTCTGGCACAGAGAGGCAGAGAGGAAGGAAATCAATAGCCATCGACATGCAACACTGCATCAGGGCTGCTTCTGCCCAGAGAGAGGAAAGGGAAAGCTATGCATGGATGAGTGGAGAGAAACGGAGAGAATGAAGCTGCGACAGAGACAAAAGGTGCTTGATGTAATTAGAGAATCCCTGCAGCGGGGACAGAAAAAACAATCAAAACCTTAAAAAGATGCTGCAAAGCCGCCATTAAACCACATCAAACTCAGTGAGAGGAATTATTTTATGATATTAAAGTCAACTTAAGATTTCTGCAGCTTCACCATCATATTTCAGCTCTGCAGTAAAAAATTTCTCCTCTTAGGTCAACTATCAGGATAAAATGATAATTATCACCTGGAATGAACAACATATGAAGTCTGTTCTGCTAGAGCATAAGGAAACTGTGATTATTGGTTCATATAAGGCTATGCCTGTCACAATTAGCAATAAATCAATTAATCGCATGATAAATCAAAGCAAGCTTAATCATTTCCATGTGCATCGTTTTTCTCTTTTCTCTCTTTCTACCAAAAACTGGATGATAAAAGTCTTCAGTCTAGTGGTTTGGTCTCATCTAGTTCGTTTTTTTAAAAGGACAATTTTGTTTACAAAGATTTCATAATTAATTTTATCTTTTGTTTTGTTTATTTTGGATATTTCAAATATCTTCCAGCTAACCACTGACTGTGAACAATTTAAATAAAAATATCACTTCCCTGAAAGTCAAAGTACAAAACTTATCCTGCCTCCACATTTATTGACACACCCATTAAGAGAAATTTCAAAGCATAAAATGTTATCATTTATTTTACTTTGTTCCAACAAAAACTAGATATTATTAATGACAGTAATGAATGATGTAATAATATTGTGTTTTCTCTAGTTAATTTGTATCATCTTTATCTATAAAGTGTAGTTCTGTAAAAATGTGGAAACTTATCCTGAAAATGGTTGAATAGAGAAAAACTTTTTTTTGTTTTTGCTAAAATCAAATGTAATTGGCACCCCTGACGGTTTGGAAAAGCACTTCATGTCCACTGATAAGTACAGCGGAGAACCTGTGATGCTGTGGGCCTGTTTCTCTTCCAAAGGTCCTGGGAACCTTTGATTTTAAATAAAACTTGTTTATCCAGAAATAAAACTTGTTTATACATCATCATTTTCCTGTGATGTTGTATATTTCTGCTGCTGTATTCATTGTTTTCTGCGTTTCAGGACGGCTCACGCGCAGGGCAAAGCGGAGGCGGCGGTGGGAGCGGCGCAGAAAGCCCACGAGGAGAGTCGGATGGCGAGGGTCACCGCCAAGCAGTTCTCCCCATCCTTCCAGCACCCTGGAAATGGTGAGCTCCCAATGCACACCAAAACCAGAAATGATTCCCACATAACGACAAAGTTGCACACGTAAAGTGCAGAGTGACATGAAAAAGCTAAAATCTATTTTTGACCTCATACACTGCAAAATCTTACCAATTAATTTTGGTTTATTTTCTACTATAAATATCTTAGTTCACTTGAAATAAGACAAAACTAACTTACAACTCACTTTTCAGGAAGATATGGACCCATTGCATGTTATTGTTTACATCCAGAAATTTCATGCATGTGCACAGCGCATCTATGGAGGGTTTTCCTTGCCATCTGTAGCTGCACTGCCACGGTAGAACAACTCTGTTAACCTGGAGGTGTAGATATTATTAATTTAGAGCAATGAGCAACTGCAAAGGAAAAGAATGCAGAAAAAAACGGTGAAGAACAACTCAAAACCACTTTTTTCTTGTTCTCTGTTGGCTACGCTACACACAGACTCATTGCCATAGCAACTGACAATAATGCCACCATATATATCAGGATTCAACACCAAAAAACACTCAAACATTTCCCACTCAAAGAACAGAACATTCAGTCCGTTATAGTTTTATGTTTTTAGGCTTGATGTTTATTTTGCAATTTCTATGAAGTGATAGTTGTAGTACATTAGCTACTGCTGCTATTAGCTAAGCTAACACAGTGGCGGTTGATTAGCTGATTTAAACATCTGCTCTACTGATGATCTGTCAGACTTGGTGTTTTTAGGTCGCCTTTTTAAAAAGTGTTTTAACTGAACCAAAGCACACCAAATTCCATGTCACATATACATGTTAAGGTCATCAAAGTCAAGCTAGCATAACTGATCTACTTCCCTCGCTATTTTTTTCTTAATTAAAACGTTTTCCTGACCTTGTTATCCAGTTGTTGTGGTTTTGACAATTACTAGCAATTCACTGCATCCTTTTTTCTTTTATATTTTGTTTAAGATTTAATCCGTTATGCTGACAACTTAACAGCTAAAATCAACGCTAGTCATAATCAGCCAGCAGCTTTTTGCCCTCCAGCAGGAAGCTTGAGCTTCATACTGCAAGTTGTCCACAGGAGATTTTTAAAGTCAATAATTCCTTAGTATTGGTGAAAAAGTTCTATTCTCATTGCCAGATTATTTCACTTTTAACTAAACTTCCCATGCAAAGAGGCCAAACACGTGTTGATACGTTATGTGCGTCAGTTGGGGGGAGTTGATGTTAAAGGTCATCGACGGCCTCCCTCCAGATTCGCCATTCCACGTCTGCCAGTCACACCTGTGGCGCTCCACAGGTCGCCGTCCCATACGGAGCACGGATCACGGCGCACCCGCACACAGACCGCATGGCCGTCATGACCGCCATCTTTTCTGCTCTCACTTATGAGAACGTCTTTGCCAACAAGCGTCAGCTCTGACATTTAGCCGCATGTTTGTTTGAACTTCTTGGACATCATCTTCCCCGTGCCGCACCACTGTTTTCTTCTGAAATAATCACTCTACTGACTAAATTAAGAACTTAAATTATGAACTTATTTTCTTCATTTTCATTATTGCTACAAGGTGTTTTATTTATCCATTCCTTTGGGTCCTGTTTCTTAATTTATTCTAGTTTTGTTCCTTGGACTTTATAATGTCTTTCACTTAGATCAACTTGTGGATCTTTCCCAATGGCTGTAGCTCTTGGCTAAACATAATAAATAACCAGCTGGTTCTTTAAAATATAAATATAATTAGAAATTGTGGTTTTTAGCAGTTTTTATTTTTTTTTATTGGAATAAATGTGTTGAATTTCCACAACAGAATAACACTAAATCTCTCCATATCGTTTTAGATGTATTTTTCTTGTAATTGCGTGCATAACTGCAGGATTGATTTGCATGATTTCTCAGATCACAACATCCCATTGATGAAAATGTATTCAACCCATTTTTTAAAATCTTGAAAACTAAAAATGAAAAAAAAAACATGACTCTTTAAAAATGAAACAAATGTCCTTGAGTGCGTATTAAGGTAAAAGAATGAACATGTTTTTGTAGCACAATGGCTACTGGAAAAGATACTTTGTTATTGACCCACCAGAAACTACTTGCTACATTCTTGCTGGTTGTGCAGGATGCGCCACTTCTGCTTTTCAAAGATCTCAAAATAGGCAGAACTGACCAGAGTAAAATTTTGCTATCCATTTGTATCACCCATAGATCTATCCTAATCTGTTTGAGGAAGCACAATAGGTCACCATAAATAAGTCTAAAACAAACATCTTGATGCTTTCCTTCTGATTGCTGATTCCGTCTCACTTTCTCTGCAGGAATGGAGGTTCAGCGACCCAAACGTCAGGTTTCCAGTGAAGTCGAGGGCGAGGGCCTGTCGAGTAGCGCCGGCACCGCGGAAAGCCCAGATCTTTACACAAAAAGTGTTGGATCTGATGACCCCTCCAACGATGCCGTGACCCCCGACCTCAGCCCACCCTCCTCTTCACCTCCCCACACGCCGCCGCCACCTGCCCGTCCGTCACAGCGAAGCAAAAGCGCCAGATTCCACCGGCAGAGTGCCGTGGACCACGGAGACCGGGGGAAGGACGGCGGTGAGAAAGGGGGCGAAAAGGGGCACACGGAGATTCAAGTCCTGATGGAGGGAGGCGGCGAGGGAGGACTGAAGGCAGAGTATCCACGCGCCAACAGCTGGAGCGAGGACAGGAGGAGGGAGGTGCTGTCGAAAGGAGGCGGTGGGATCAGTAGCCGCGGAGGAACCCGGACAAACGGACACAAACACAGCTCCTCCAATCACAAATCGCGGGAGCATGGCTCGTCCAATCACAGGCAGGCCAGGGGTGACAGGTGGACGGAGTCGTCTTCGTCCACAACTTGGACGTCTGGGAACAGGGGGACGCACGGCAGGGGGGGGCGGCTGCTGGAGCAGGACGAGGAGAAGATCAGCAACTACGAGATGGAGATGAAGCCTTTACAACCCAGAGACTCCACTACCCACAAGCCCCATGGGCACGGGGAGGAGCGGCACGGGCACGGAGAGGGGCGCTCTCATGGCGCGCCGCGGCAGAGGCACAAGAACCGGGAAGGGAGGGACGGGGGCAAGGACTCGACACACAAGGGGGAGAAAATGGATCCGCGGCCACTGCGACGAGACCTCACCCTGTCCCCGCCTCTGAAGTCCTCCCCCATCGTACCCGACCGGCTGGACCTCAGCCTCACGCCCAGCAAGGGGAACTCGGTAAGTTTGACGTGCTCTGATGGTACGATACGCCTGAAAAGCTTATCATGATGTAAACATTGCTTATCAGTCGATATCGGTAATTAGCGATCATTTTAAATATCTGAAATACAGCAAAACTGGTGATGTGACTTTTCCTGTTTCAACCATAATTTGTTCTCAAGATGCTGGATTCATTTTCTCCTTTCAATCCACACTGTTGATTTTTATTTTTAAGCAGTTACGAGGAACAGTGGGAAAACCAAGCAAGCATTTTCTGTTGCTTCATTACCTAGCAACAGGCTGTTGTTTCTTATTGCTAGGTAACCAAAGAAGGACTGAGCTAGTTGATGCTCCTAACCCCGCTTAGCTAGCCAGAGGTTGAGAGGTTGAGCAGATAAAGTCTTTCCTCTGCCTACATCCCCCAGAATGCTGTGTAGTTCTGGATTGAAGTCTGAAAGGAATCTCATCTGTGCTTCATTTTTACCAAGAGTTGCCTGTTGCTTTCTTTTTCAATTAGTTTCAATCAAACTGTTTTTGACTTCCAAACTGATCCAAACTCAGTGAATATGCATATCTTAAAGTTTCTAGAAGCTGTTATTTAATTACTGTTCTGCAGTCAACAACGCACTGAAACGCTGATCTTTCACAGTGAGTGTCTATGTTGTCCCTTGGTGGAGAATTAAAGAAATACTATTTTTACGGTCTTCTCATACCGTGGACCAAAACTGCAACATTTGTTACATTTTCAGCTGCTGTGGTTCTCTTTCACACTGCACGATCCAAACCCTTCGAAAAATTTGTTCTCCTCCTCGCCGCACCAAGAACCACTGAAGAAGACACCAAGCACAATTTCGTTCTTCACAAAATGTAAACAAAAATGGAGTGGAAATCAGACCTTAATGGTCTCTTTAGTTTTTGGCAACAGATCATGAGTCATTTCTCCTGCTAGCTCTGGGTGTCTAGCACTTATTTTGGTTGTATTTACCCAGAATGCCCTGCGCTGTAGTTCGTTTCCTGCTTTTGGAGCAATCTCCAATGCACTTTGCATTTATATATGCATTTGAACTTCAACTGAGTCGAGTCTGAGGTTTGTAGGTAGTCCAGAGTTTGACTTACACACTCACTCCTCCCCAACTGAACCGGACCTTCGAGACAAATGGACTGGAGTTGGATTAAAATGGACTAACCTGGACTGATGTGAATGCACCATTAAACAAGGATTCATGTTGAAATAATCAGGTTACTTATGACTCTTCCTTCATCAACTTAAAAAAGCTCTTTGAAATTTTCTCTCATCTGTTTTATGTCTCAGTAAGGCTCTGCTGACGGCCCTGAACACAATGTTTCACTGACATTTGTGGTTTTGCTGTATATGGCATAATCTGTGGGATTTATTTAACAGCTGGTCTCCAAATTTCTCTTCCTGCATGAGCAGGTTTCATAATAACTAAAACAAAAATGTGTTTTTCCATGAAATCAGGATAAATAAAACCAAACTAGTGATTACCTTCTCGCTGTAAGCTGCTGTAATAACCTCTATCTGTGTGGTGAGTCTCCGCTGGCTGCTGAGGCACGTTGTTCAGAGTTTAGGTAATGTTTCAAACCCATTTGGACCATTACCTGTAACTTTTCAAAACTGACAACCAAACATTCGCACCCACTTCACACCAAGAGGAGGCAGCCATGTGGAGTTAAGAGGTGTCACTTGTGGCAACAACCCAAAGCAACGGTTTCAGGGTCTCCCTGGAGAGAGCGTCAGAAAATGTGTGCTGTTATCCCTGCTTTTAAATGCTGACAGAAACATTAAACCATATTGATTTCTCACTTTCCAGCTTCTCAGATGCATTTCAGATACATTCTGCTAGTGGACGAGATTGCAACTCAAAACTTTGGAGTTTCCTGAACGCCACAGATGCATTTATGGGCTTAGTCATGTTTGGTTTCTCCAAGCGAGGGAGGAAATCTGGGTTAATGTTTATAAGTGTGATGTACAATACATATATCGCGTCCCAGGAAAATACTGATCCATCAGACCCTCTTTCACTCTAAATTATTGTTGCACTGTCTGCAGTTTTCTGGACAAAATCCTGACCTGCCAAACACTGTCAGATGTTTATCTTATTTTATTGAAAAACATACCTTTGAATTAACAGTACAGACTCATTTTTACTAACCAGAAGGTAGTGCTCTGAAATATAAATGAGAATTTCTGTTCAAAGTTTAAAAAAAATTATAAAATTTGTTTCTGCAGTCTTTCAGTCAGACTGCAAACCGTTTTATTTTACCAAAAATAAAGTACACAGAGGTATTTTGCTTTTTCAAGATCACAAGATCAGAGGTCTTTTGAGGACATTAAAAAAAAAACAAAACAACAACTTAAACCTCCAAAACAGTGTGATGAGTTTTAGGTTTGCTTGTAGTGCAAAAAGAAAATGCACAGATACAGCAGCTTTGTGTCAATTTAAATGTGAAACCACTCCAAAACAAATACCATGCACAAGTCAAACATTAGAGGAAAAAATAAAATACAGCATGTGTAACATTTGACAGCAGTTATAAAATTAAACGCAGCTAAAACAACATTAATAATTAAATTAGTTAAAACATACACAAACCATGGAAAATGTACACATGTAACTGTACATACTGTACATATAATGCTAAATAAAAGTATAATGCTAATATAGGCCACAAGGGGAGGAGCTGACAGTGTAAGAGAGATCTTCTGATTTTGGCTAATTAATTTGGCAAATAAATAACCCAATTTTAACAATGTTAACATCTATAATGATTAAAAAATAAATATTTTTATCTTTGTGAAGCCTATAATCTTCTGTCTACAGTTTCTCTATATTTGGTTAAAATTTAAGTGTCCTCTATCTACAGCTAAATAAAATATCATGGAATAATAGATAGTAAATAAAATCTGACCTGTTTATTTTTCAGACAGACAGATGATTGAGAACATTCCTAGCATTGATCGTTGCTGCTGTACATTGCACCATTATTTATATCTGCATGGCTTAATAACCCCACTGCAGCTGTATGATGCATTTGTCAAATTTGTTGTGTCACTACCACACATTGATTTGACTAAAAGGATTTGTTACCCGCTGTCATGAGAATACATCCCGTCCACTGTGACATAACACAGTTTTATCCCTCATATTAAGATAATCCTGCAGGACAAGCGAAAGGTTTACCCTTGGGGGAAAAAAAATTATTTTGGTTCTCTGAACAAGCAGAGGGGATTACTGTTGTAATGTGATTTTATTCATTTTTTATTTTGGCGGGTTATGTCTTAACTCGAGCTGGTGACTCGCTAATCCCTGCTGATAATACGGCTTTAGCATTAGCTAATGAAAGCAACAGGAAAATTCAAGTGGAAAAAGTGGAGTTTCTCCATCCCTTTGACTCGCCTCCGTTTGTCCGCAGCAGTTTCAAGACGCTGAGGAACAGAAGCCGCTACCTGCTGCAGGAAGGCAGACGTACACAGATGCATGCTCAGAGAATAACCCCAAGATGCACCTTAGTAACAGAGGAATGAAAAAGTAGCCCGTTGCTCTCACAGAGGTGTCTTATTGGTTAACCGGCACTCTGTTGCTAGGGAACAGCGTATGCATCGCTTCGGCTGCAGCCAATCAAACGATGGGGAGTTGGAGTTGGTGTGTGTGTGTCTGCATCAGCAGAGAGGCGAGTGAGATCGGTGTTAAACAGGTTCCCAGTACACACAAATACTATCATAAATACACAGCGAGAGCCATGGGAACAGAGCTGCACCCGTCTCCAGTCAGTCGCTGAGTAAACATGACTGTCCTACTGTTGGTGCAAAACACCAAACAGATGCTTGTCCTTTTTTATTTATTTCATTCAGTGCGGCATGAAAAGCTTTGAAGGTAAACACCTCTGAGTCCATCATGCGTCCCATTGGCACATATTTACATGAAGACAATTCCCCAGACTGGTGAGGCTTTTCACCCTCCGCAGCAATTAAATCCACACCAACAGAGAGAAAAAATGCAGTTAGATAGAAACAAACTGCAGATTTCCATCCTCCGTCTGATCAAACTCTCCCTATAAAAGCCAGATAATTTAACAAAAAATCTCTCTTGAAAGCATGTGTGACGGATCATCTTCTATAAACAGGTGTGTGCTGACATGGTCTGAGCTGTGATCGTGGTCAGCTGCTGCGTTTCGGCTGCTCTGCAGTTTATCTGGGCGGGCCGCAGCAAGGCAGCGATGCAGTTCACACATCACGCTGGTAAAATGGATCTCTGTGACGGGAAGATACAGCGCTTCAATGAGAGCAATTAGCACTGTTAGCTTAGCTCTGAATTAAATTAAGTTTGTTTCATGCAGATATTCAGATTGTTATTACATCACTGAAGAATAACAGGGGCAGTGTTATGTAAAATCTGCTTTTTTGGGGTTTACATCATGATATATTCAATGATGTTGTTTGATCACCAGAAACAGAAGTGTTGCCTCAATTCTTTAATGCATGTTTTAGAAGTCCTTTAATCTCCATGGCAACCATCCAGCTGTGTAAAAGCCTGGTTGGACCTAGCTCCACCTTCGAGAAACAACTCCTCCGTAGAGCCTCGGATCTAACGAGGTTCCGTCTCACAGAGAAGCCCTCCCTGCACAGCTCCTTCAGACTAGCCAGCAGCAATTAGCAAATACCTGGTGGAACTGTGCATCTGCTGAATTCATTATAGGAGCTACTGTACTTCTCTGTGTAATGTTGGTAAAAACATTACTTTTTAAACTTTTTTTCTTTGTTGCAAACATATTATATAAAATTTTACTATTCTGTTTATTGTTTTTCTTATGTTTAATTTAATCTTTTCTCATATTATGTATTTTATTTTCTGATCTTCATTTCTTTTGTGTCTCTTCAGATGTTAAATCTGTGTTGCTGAAGAAAAATGTTATTATTATTAACATAAGGTGATCTATAATAGGCTGCACAGTTGGGCAGTTGGTAGCACTGTTGCCTTGTAGCATGAAGGTCCTGGGTTCGATTCCCGGACCCAGGACCTTCTACATGGAGTTTGCTTGTTCTCCCAGTGCATGGTGGGTTCTCTCCGGGTGCTCCGGCTAACATGACTGTTACTGTTAGGTTAATTGGTCTCTCCTTAGGTGTGTGTGTGCATGGTTGTCTGTCTCTGTGTTGCCCTGTGACAGACTGGTGATCTGTCCAGGGTGTACCCTGCCTTATAAATTTCTTTTCTATTTCTGTTAGATCTGGATTGGTTCTGGATGCAGGAATCTGCATCTTATTAGCAAAACTAGCATTTCCTAAAATGCAGAAATATTTGCCCACAACTTTACTGAATCTTTTGTGAATGATTTTGCTTTTGCACAAATTAGAAGCTAACCAACAAAACCGCGTCATAAAATAATGCAGAGCAGTAAGCGAGGAGCAGAGAGTGTGAGCATAAAACTCGATCAGATCTGCGTCCAGCCTCTGCTGTGGTAATCATCTCTGACACAGATCTGCGATAAGCCCAACATCCCGGTGATCAGCAGAAACCTCGTCGGCAGCCACTCTGGACGGGACGGATCCATCTACAACCTACAAGTCCCATTTCCCATCTCCCTCTGCAGCCATCATTACAACTATTACAGCTTTAATTAAAACAACAGGTCTTCAGCAGATAAATCCTTTCCTTTTTAAGACCTAAATGTATTTAAAGCAGTCAGGAATATGTAGGACGGAGGACTCCGGTGTTCATATTCATCCAAAATGGACAGGTGGTTGGAAAGAACGGCCTTCACCTCGACGACCCAGGCTGTCAGCAAGCATCTGCTCAGACACCGCTTCGCAAAACAACCCCGTTAGTACGGGACAATATTTATCTTAACATGCAAAATGCACCATTTTTGGCTCCTACTTTGGTGAACGTTGAAACTCCAAGACGAGATAAGAAGCAGAGACCACTGCAGTTTATATTTTATAAGAGGGATTCATGATAATTATCGGCCCGATAAGAAATTATGAAGTCATTCTTATCGGCCAGATGTACAAATAACATGTATGGTGATTTTATTATTATTATTATTGTTATTTAAGTTGAAATGGTGTTGGTATAACCTAAGAAAACAACTTTTTCTGGAAATGAATTATCTTAAAATTCCTTCATCTCATGTCAAAAAACAACTCGGTCATAGTTTAAAAAATAAAATATCAATCACCGCAGGGTGTTAAAAGAAAACAACAAAAATAATAAAAGCATAAAGGGTTAGAAGGACTCCAGCACCGTGTGACTGCAGCACAGCTAGTCAGCAAATAGAGAACAGCCCTTTAAGGTTTTGTAGCTACCGTGAGTAATGGCCGTGGCGGTTGCTATGGAGTTGCTATGACAACAATAGTATGAGTACATCTTAACTATTGCTCAGTGTTAATTTTTGAGTACTATAATGCTAAGATAAATATCAGCGATATTTACTAATACTTTCTGCCAAACTAGCAAAATTAACTTTGCTAATGTGGCTTTTACCTACATTAAAAGCTAGCTAAGACGGACGTGTAGCCTACACGTTTACTACATGTATGTACTCTGCAAGTCAGCAATTTTTGTTCATATATCTTTCTCTTGCACATTGGTCAAGAGTGTCAATTTACTTTCTTTTTGTTGGTCTAAAAGTCATGGTTCAGCTATGCTTTGTGCTGTGCTTGCCTACCAAGATGGCGCAGATTACTTTTGGTACAGAATTATGGGAACTACGTATATGCTGGGTTTGTGTAACAAATGTTAAAAGAATGTCCAGCAAGAAGAAAAACTGCATTTAATATGTCAAACCATCACTTTGATGGGTATTTGAGGATGCTCACGATGCTAAAGATAGCAGCAACAAGCTAACCTTCTCAAATCCAGCTTTTCAAGTAACATGAAAATCTGACTGTGGATACAAGGGCTGAAGCGATCAAAGATCAAATGTCCAACTCTCCACCCTCATCGAAGCTAAATAAAGCTAAATAGTTAGTTGCAAACTTAGCTCTAAGCTAAATATTTAGTTCAGAGGTGTCCAAAGTGTGGCCCAGGGCCAATTGCAGCCCTCTGAAGGATTTTGTGTGGCCTCAGACCTGATTGCTAGTGATCCAGAGGGACACTTTTTCATAGAGCAAGATTATTTACAGATAAATTTTTTTTAAAAATGTGAGGTACAACAAATATATTTCCATTTATCAACATCTTTGCATTCATCTTAGCTTTGGAGTAACTAGAACCACAAAGATCAACCAACTTTTACTCAGATGCAAAACTCAAATAAAAAAAAACAATCAACCCCAAAACGTCAGAAACTGTGAGCCTGTCTTATGATGATGCAATCATGCTGAACCTGTTTTAGGTTTTAAAACGTTTAAATATACAGCGATTTAAAAGTTTACATTTATTCATTATTTAGCCATTATTTTGCAGGCCCTCATGTTCTTTTGACTTAATGATTTTGGCTCTCCTAGCAAAAAGTTTGGACACCATTGATTTAATTTGAAACTGAGATGTGTGAATGGATAGCAGTTAAAATATTAGCTTAAAAGTAATATATTTTTTTTTTATGACTAAATAACCCAAATTACTGCGATGAGTTTTTAGGTGTGTAACTTCACAAACGGCCCCCCATGTTCACACAAACATTAGCTGGGATTTGTGCATCTTTTGATAAAATTCCCAATAAAAATCCTAAACATCCTCACAGTTGAGAGCAAAGGAACAGTCCAAATAAAAGACCAGAACCCCAAAATAAATTAATCGTTCATGTTGGTGTTGAGTGGATGGAACCTGCTGACCGCAAATGAAAACAGCCTTTAAGTGTGCGAGCTTCGCCTGTGCACGTCCTTAATACTGACACCTTCTCCTTTCTCTCTTTTTTCTCTCCCACGCAGGCCTACAGCTCCATCCTGGTTGCCATGGTGATTCTGCTCAACATCGGAGTGGCTATTTTGTTTATCCACTTTTTTATTTAAAGGCAGCGATGCTTTCAGAGGCAACTTACCGATGCCAGAAACACGATGAAAACCACGAGTATTACAGCAAATCTGCTGCCCCTCCGTGCGTCCCGGCCGACGGAAGACCCGGACCGAGGACTGGAGAGGGGGAACCGAGGCCAAGCCGAGTCCGGTCCGTTCCGGTCCGGGTGGAGGAAGAGCTGAGGCCAAAGAATAGGACAGCAGGTTGGTCCAGGGAGGAACCTGGACTTGAGTGACCCAAATGGGCTGACATGAACACGCAGACAGGACTGACGGACTTTTTCATTGTCAAATCATAGTTTTCAACAGATTTGTAACTTCAGATTTATTTATTGAGTTTTTTTTCTTCCCATGTGCAATACGTTGATGGTTGTATTGTTTATTTTTGCAACCCACCCTCTTCTCTCTGAAACTCCTGCCTTTTACTTCCTCCGCCTCCCCAGCGGCTGTTACTGATGGTACGGGCGGTGAAACCCGGGCGGCGAGTTCTCATTTCACCTCGCTTTTCATGCACGTGTGCAGGTCTGTGTGCAGGCGTGCGTGTGTGTGTGTGTGTGTGTGTGTGTGTTCTCCAATTGCATCCAGACGTGGGCAGACTAGCACTACTCATTTATACATATTTTTACTCGAGTAAAAATAAAAAGTATTCATTCAAGAAATTACTCAAGAGGAAAAGTCTACTCAAGTACTGAGCAACTGATCAAATCATTTAATGTTTAAAAAATACAGATGGACCAAAATATAAAGTTACATGGAAATTTTTGTATTTTAAGGACAATGAATGACAATAATTCATATAGGTGACAAAAACTAAAATCAGGCAATATATATTTTTTTTCCAAATTAGTTTCTTTCAATAAAAAAACTTTTTACTAAAACTGCAGGTGTGTATCTGCGTCTGGTGAATTTTTGGCTAAAATATGTTCGATTTTCTTTCAGTGGGTAGAAATTCCAGAAATTTCACTCAAGTAAGAGCAACAATACTTCATAATAAAATTACTCAAGTAACAGTAAACAGTACAGCATAGTAAAAATATTTCTAAAGGTAATTTTTTCAGTTACTCAATAAATGTAATTGAGTAAATGTAACTAGTTACTACCGAACTCTTTGCATCTGAATGTTACAAATATTATTAAGTAATTACCAATATTACAAGGTAACAGCATAATACTTTCTGCTCTCCTACAAAAACGTCAGTGAAAGGACGGAGTGGGGTTGCCAAATGTCCCGTAATTGCAGCCAAACTGAAGTGTTGCTCTGATTTACTTGTATTTCCAAACACTAGATGGCGCTCCTCTCCTTACTTACCTAGACCTAGACAAAAATGTAATGTTGAAGTAGAAAGCGTTTGCCAAATGTGCTTTGACTGAAAACAATTCTTGTGGTCAGAAGTGACAGCTAATTTGAAAATTTTTTTTTTATAAATCTACAAAGAACAGGCGACTCTGCAACTGCAAAACGTAAAGGGAACAAAAGAATTTGTGGGTTAAACCTGTCAGTGATTAAAGGTTTTTGCAGTTTGCCATCAGGAGTTTTCAATTGGACATGGAGGCCAAAACGATTAATCTCAGGTTAAAACATAATGATAAGTAATGTGCTTTTGACCAACAATGCAGGTTGGTATTGCATTAGCTCTTAATTGTATCTACACTTTGCTGGAAGATGTGGTCTTTAAAAATCCTTCTGCTTACTGAGGACAAAATCAAATGAAAACATAAGGACATTAATAATAATAATTATTGTTTAAGAAATATTGTGCGATGACGTAACAATCAATATATTAGGTCATTAAGCCTCACACCTGACATAGCTGTCCTGCATTTTGGAGGTGCTGAGTTGGCAAGCGTAGTACATCACAAATCTTCTTTAAGTTGAATTTTTGAAATGAAAAATCCTTAGCAACGTTTGGAGGAGCCATGCTAAAAGTATTAGCATTTCCTCCATCATCCAGGGGGAGTTAGCTAAACAACTAGCTAAATAACCCAGTCTTTGACTGTTTTGTCGCTAAATTCACAAATCGTTTCCAACTTTTTCTTTTTTTTTTCTTTTTTTTACCAGAAGAGCATCCTAAAATTACAAGAAAGTCATTTAAAAAGCTTGGATATATTTATTAAAGCCTGACAGGACCAGCTCAGCAAGTCTGTGATTCTTTTCTCGAAACAAACTGAGTCGTTTCCTGAATCGTTTCAAAGAACTGCTATTGATAATTTGGTCGTTTAGTGTTAAAAGACAAAGTATTCCTCATCTATAAAACTGATACAGAGTAGAACTTAAGATGCTCAACATCCCTCATTTAAAATTTTTGTTAGTTTTCATTTAGCAGTTAACATAAAATTGCAACGTTATCCTGGTGTTATATTGACTTCATTTTCTTTCAACTTTATTTTTGCGTTGCTAAAACTTTATTCTGTTAATATTATGACTTTATTCTTGTAGTACCAATTCCTGTGGCACTAATATTCAATAATTTGACCTGAATTCAAAGTGTAAATAAATAAACCGTAAAACACGCTTTTCAAACAAGATGGCCGCCCTGACACCAACCTCAACTATGTAAACACAAAGAGTGGTGAGAAAAAAGCAATTTTTAAAAAAAAAATTAAGTGTTAAAAAAAAGCACTCAGTAACAAGTTGAGTCCCAGGTTAAGCAGTAATTCAGCTGTAATTAAACGGCCAGTGATAGTATGACTATTTGATTTGTTTGGACTAGGACACCCATGGTGTAATGAAGGACTGTTGGATTCTCCTGCAGCTCCATCTGCACCAAATTACTTGTTTTCACTGCTTGTAAAATCTTTTAAGTGCATCCAATGCAACATTTCTGTCCCTCACTGCAAAAATATCGACAGCATCTGTTTTTATTTAACTGCACATGTTTCCATTCTTCTTGCACACCGTGTTTGATACCATCAGTAACGGCGTCCAGGGGGGCCGAGAGGACTTTGAAGGTTTCTTTTCTCTTCTTTTTTTTAATTGTTTTTAACAGTCCGACAGCATTTCTTAAACTTGGGATTGGAGCAGAAACTAAAGGCTGTGGGTTCACTTCTGGTGTTCCTCCAACTTATTCCAACTGCAGCTGATTCGGATGTGCCTGCAGCCTGAGAGGCAGAACAATAGATTTTTATTTTATTCTGGGTCCCAGGAAGAATTTCAGAGGCTCTGCTGAATGCCGTCAGCCTGGTGACGATGCCCTGCGCCACTGTTTTAGTCTGCAGCATGCCACAGCATGCCAAGCTCTTTCTATATAGGTTTGAATCTCTTCTTTCTTTCTTTCTTCCTTTCTTTCTTTCTTTCTTTCTTTCTTCCTTTCCTCCTTTCTTTACTTCCTTCTTTCTTTCTTTCTTTCTGGGAAATACTCTGTTTTTGTTTTTCAGTTGTGTGGAGAAAATAATGAAAGTGTTTCAAAGAAAACCTTTTGCCTCTCGTGTATTTTTATATGTTCATATGTGTGTATGATTTGGTTCTGCTTTGTGTGTATTCGTGCAGTTTTGCGGCATCCCTGATGCAATGAAGGAGTGGGCCCGGTTGGGAAGGGAGAGTGGGGTTACTATGGCAACCGTAATGAGTTTTGCTCGTCAAGACGAGGGGGCGGGTCTAGCTGGCTGTGGGCGTGGCTTGTTTTGTGTTTGATGACGATTGAAGACGAAAGGTGAGCTTATGAAGATTTTTTTTCCTTTTAAAAAAAGGTAAATGTGAGGGAGAAAATATGCCTTTGTTTCGTAGATCTGATCAATAACGTTATATTTTAAATATTGTATTATTTTGTGGTCTTATGTTTATTTTTCTGAGAATGTAAATCATCTTTTAGCAGCAGGTGTGCTTTGATTAGATTTCATTGTGGACACCTGGCGCCATCTTCTGGACATTGATGTGAACCACAACATTTTAAATGAACAATGCATTTATTATTGTTAATGATAATATTCCGTTTTAGGTAAAGCTAAAATTATTAAAAGTTTCTCTCCAATTTAGAGGTCTGAAGAAGCTGAAGTATGGAGCTGGATGCAGACAGAGTGGGAATTTGTCTCCTGTAGTTTGGATGTTATTCCATTAAGTTATGGTGAAGAAAAAAGAGCTGAGTCAGATAGTAAAACATTTAGTTATAGTTCTGCCAGAGAAATGCGGGATCCAGGAGGCCATCGACCAGAATCAGGTTCAGTCCTCCTGAAAACAGAAGAGCAGCAGGTCAAGTGCTGGCTGGCTGGCTGGCTGACTGGCTGGATGGATGGATGGATGGATGGATGGATGGATGATGGATGGATGGATGGATGGATGGGATGAGTGGAGAGTTGACTCACTACAATCTCACAACAACAAAAATCTGACATATATATAAAAAGAAATATCTCAACATTATTACATTTCTGCCTAAACCAATCAGATAAACACATTTCTAATGAATTATCCATTTATTGGTGAAAAATAAAGAAAACTGGTATTTGAAGACGACTTTCCTAAGTTACCCAAGAGCCAGAAACTTATCTGAGATACTTATGAAGGCCATGAGAAAAGATGTGGAGTAGGCAGGTAGCGGAAATACCTCTGCACCAATCAGAACGCAGGATCTCATTATTGACTGTCCGGTCAGCCAATCAGAGGAGACCATACCTCTCCGTGGGCCAGAACTGGGATAATGTTCTTCACAGCTGTTTTTTTTCCTCTCTTTCTGAAGTCATGGCAGGATTCAGGCAGGATTAAACTTCCAGTTTGCTGAACGGTGAATAAACTCGAAAGTTTTACCGCTGAGAGCTGCGCGCACAGCCCGCCTGGTGAGGTAATGTCTCTGAAATGTTCAAATGCCATTCCCAGCTGCAGCGGGCTGTAGCCCCAGGCTGCTCCGGGTTTGCTTTTTAAGCTTTGTCCCAGTTCAAACAGTTTACTCGGGGACCATGAGGACGCTCCGCTCCGAAGTCTCTGCACGGTTCGGTTTGAACGAGACCAAGAATTTTCAACTGTCCGCAGCCGGACTGTGAGGAAGCGTGAAGTCCGATAGTGACCCAGTCCGGACGGCCAGACCTCAGTGGACCCTCAGTGGATTACTGTCCGAAAACAAAGGAAACTTTTGTTCTTCTCTCATTCCCCTCCGCTGGGAACAAACTCAGGAGTTTGGAGAAAGTTCAAAAAGTTTTGACGCACGCGCGCGCTCCCTTTGATGTGAGCGCAGACAGGTTCTTCTGATCCAGGTGGTTCCAGGTGTGAGGATGGTGGAGAGCCGGAGCTGCGTCCAGAGAGAGGGGGTGTACCGCTGGTTCTCCACCCTCACCTCCGCCCAGAGAGCAGAGTTCCTCTGCGGCCTGCTGGACCTCTGCGTCCCCATCGAGCTGCGCTTCCTCGGCTCCTGCCTGGAGGACCTGGCCCGCAAGGACTACCACTCCCTGCGGGATGCGGAGATCAAAGCCAACAACCCCGCCGACCTCTCGGGACTCACCAACGTCACGGACGAGGTGGTCCGCAGCAAGCTGCTGGTGTCGCTGGCGCTGCTGGGCACGGACAACCGGGAGGCCGCGGGGGTCCTGTACCGGACCCTGACCCACATCGACACGGTGATCAACAACTACGGGCTGGCGCTGAACGACGGCAGGACGGAGGAGCAGTTCCTGCTGCTGTTCACCATGGCCTCCAACCACCCGGCCTTCAACTTCCACCAGAAACAGGTGCTGAGGCATCAGCTGGGCCACATCCAGGACATCCTGCAGGTGAGGGCAGAGGTCAAAGGTCGGTGTTGTCCATATGGACACAAACCAGCTCAAAAACGAATCAAATTCAGTATGACAGAAAGGGGCGAGGAATCCCGCTAATTTAGTATTTGATTAATCGTTAACTGGAGTAAACACATTCAAACATGCGTTTTGCTGAAAGAACAACAAACAGAGAAGTCATTAAGTCAAAATCTTATAAAAATATATAGATTTTACATTTATAATGACAAAATCTTCTTTCTCTGAAAATAAACTCGCTCAAAAATTAACCCAATTCAATAGGATGTAATACTGAAACGATTAATCGTGATGAATCCACCTAATTTAGTAATCGATTAATCATCAGCTGGACTACACAGATTCAGGAAAAAATGCAGTTTGCTGAAAGAACAACATATTCAGCAGTAATTAAGTCAAAACTGTACAAAAATACAAACATGAAAAAAATCTTGTCTGCCTGTCACAATAACAAATCTTGCTGGATGATAAATTCTCCCAGAAGTAATTGTGACAAACAATAATATTGTCGTTTTAGGACCATTTTATAGGTAATGTAGTGATAATGGCATGATAATGCGAGAACATGTTCTCAAAGATCAATAAACTTTCATTTCTAAAGATCATTTAATACTGGGACAGTAAGACTTTTTAAATATCCAAAATAAATCAATAAAATATCAATAACAATAAATAAAATGAATTATGAAGCCTTTGTAAACAAAATTGTTCTTAAAAAAAGGGATAGTTGAAACCAAAACACCAGGCTGAAAACTTTTATCATCCAATTTTCTGGTAGAAAAGAGAAAAGCAATAAATCATGCACATGGAAATTATTGAGCTTGTTTTAATTTAACATACGATTAATTGATTTATTGCTTATTAGACCTACTATTTAGCACCTTTTGCTGTTCAATAGTTCATCCAAACAACAGTAAACAAATTATTCCTACACCTTGTTAATGGTGAGAAGAAAGTGTTACACAACCATTGATGAAACAATTAATCGTGATTAATTGATAATAGAAATATTGGTCAACTAATTTAATAATCAATGAATCATTAAGCGGAGAATACAGTCTCAAAAAATACTATTTGCCAAAAGAACAACATACTCAGAGCTGCAGTTAAACCAGAGCCAAACAACAGTACGGACAGTTTGCATTTAATATTTACATTATTTATCTGTAAATATGAACTATACCCAGAACTCCATAAGCAGAAGTTTTTAGGTTCATCTGTTTCAAATTCTGTAAAAAAAAAATCTCTCCCATTAATCACCCTTTGCTATTCAATTATCAATTGGTCAATACAAAAACTAATAAACAGATCAATCCTGTATTGATTAAGTCGAAGTTAAACAACTTTACTTTTCACATGTTGATATTAAAGGGAATAAAATAAAATAGTGATAAAATATTTATCTTATTTATAAAAGGAACTGAATTATTTATTTTTGTTTTTAATAAAACAAGCTTTGGTGATTAAATGAAGAATCTGCTTAATGTGTCAATTGTTAATCAGTTAATCATCAGGATAACTGATAGATTAATCGATTACTAAAATAATTGTTCATTGGATATATTTAACAGAACAAAACACAGAGAACTCTTACAAAGTCTGGAAAAATATGGAATTTTAATCCTTATTTTCCACATCTGGATAAGAGTAGAAAGAGTGAAAAATGTGTTTCCAGGACCGATTATCCATTTATCGGTCCAACATCTCTCTGTGTGTCCTTTATTCATCTAATAATCGGATCATCCATCTGGCAATGCCTCCTATGGTTCATTCTGTTATTTCCACATCCTACATTTTACATTTTTTGTTATTTTTAGCTTTAAATATGTTAATATGTCTGAGAACAGAACGGTCTGGTCAGAACAGGTTTGATTCAAACCCAGCTGCTTTCAATCAGGTTTTAATCTAAATCATTTTGCCCTGTCCAATTAAAATCATCTTTAAACAACCAGACTGAGCACAGTCAATAAAAAGTGATAAAAGATTTCACTGAATATTTGCTGCAGTTTCCCAGGAAGCCTGAGGAATGACATTGTGATTGTCACTGTTGCTTTGGGACAGAACATCACGATCATGTTCCAGAATCTTTCGTTTTAGTTTCTGCTTTTGTGTCTCTGTGGAAATTTCTCTACAAACAGCTGAAGTGTTTTCATGGTTTTTCTTAGTGTTGTTCCTTTTGCAAGAGGAAGTGAAAGCAGCTTCTGCAGTGTGAATGACATCAACAATACAAGACAGTGACGACACCGGAGTAGAAAACTGTTGAATGCGAGGGGTTGTCAGATTTCTAAAGGCATTGGAAGTTAAAAACACGGCTGCTGCACAGTTTAATGCATCTTGTGACCTTTGACCTCAAAGAGGTCAAAGGTCACATGTGGGGTACCCCAAGGTTCAGTCCTAGGACCCCTCTTATTCAATATTTATATTCTCCCACTCGCTCAGGTTATAACAGGAAATAATATTAGCTACCATAACTATGCAGATGACACACAGCTCTACATTACGATGTCACCAGGTGAC